>OX463867.1:4613364-4716453 GCA_949825065.1 Odontocerum albicorne
TGTGACAGTTCACAAATTTGCCCCAATACAACCTTGTAATGACGTTCAGTAATTTTAATTATTTTATCAACTTTAATATAAGCCTCGATTCTAATAAATAGCGAGTTATTTAGGTAAATACATTACATAAAACTAACAATAATGACAAATTAATACATCTTGTTACAAATTAGCAAAAACGTGGCAGTTTGTCAAAATCAAATAATATTTGGTGACGTTTGTCAAAAGTCACTACGTTGGTCTGCATTTGCTAGGGATGGGGTATACGATAATTGGATTTTCGATTTTTTTTTATACCTAAAATTAAATGTTCGTAATTAGTATTAATTCATAGTGGATTTTGGCATACTTAAATATAGATACAAATCATACAATACATTAGAAAGTCAGTATAATGAAAATTAGGAATTAAAACGGCAGTTTAGAGAAAAACAATTTTTCAATTTATAAAAAAACTATTGGATTTGTAAAAGAAAACGATTTTACCCCATCCCTTTGAGACATGGCAGTTCAAATGTCACAGGGACCATTCTACATTTTCTCAAGTATACAAGGTTGTATTGGGGCAAATTTGTGAACTGTCAAGGGACCATCCTACATTTTCTCAAGTATACCATAGATCACTTATTTAATTTAATATTATATCATCAGCCCACATCCATCCCCTGCAAGATATAGGCCTCTCCAAGTTATTTTCAAGAAATCCTGTCTTTTGTGTAATAATACGGTTTAAGCGGTCCTCATCGAAGTCCACTGGTCGTCCGGAACACTCCATGTCTTTCAGGTCGAAATTACCGTCTTTGAAAGGCAAAAACCATCGACGAGCTGTCCTTTCATTCATAGCACCTTCACCGTACACTTCGCAAATATCGCGAGCAGCTTTATTCCCTCGATTGAATGCGAACAGAAGGAGGTGTCGAAAATGCTCACTTTCGTCTACTTGACATTCCATTTTGAAGGCTTGTAATCAAATAAAATAATATATGTAACGTAAAAGCAAACACAATATCTTGTAGAGCAGAAAATTTTCTTTCGAATGACGTATAACATTAACCATTTTGTTTTACTTTTGGTGCTCATTTTTAAATTGGAAAAAAAACAAACACAACTTATGTTAACACCTAATATTTTGTAAATATAGCAGGATTCTTTGACCTGTTTTAACTTTCATTAGAGCAAGTTGAAAAATTGTACTGTTTTTGCATATGATCTTAGTTAAAGAAATGTTTAAAATAAAATAAATTTTTTAATGTGTTCTATAAATTTTTATTACAAAAAACTCACTTAAAAATATATTTACAAAGAACAACCTAAAAAAATTACATGCAACAAACAAAATATGCCTATTTGATATGCCTTAGGCCTTTGATAGTTCCATATTTGAATGACACAAAAATTGTTGATCAATAGACAATAAATAATCTAATCCAGGGTTACCAATCTTTTCTTGAACAATACCCATTTGTAATTATATCATTTCAGGTGAAATAAGTGGCGTACACTGTATTGCCAGCAAGAAAAAACACAAAAGTTGCGTTTCTATTGAATCTAATGGAATTGCATGTATATATTACCAAATAAATGTAGATTATTTTACCCAATATACCAAAATAAAAACAAATTAAGAAATATAAAAAAGAAATAATCCGGTAAGAATCGAACTTTGGGTGTCCACTGCCCGGTATATACATGTATGCTAACCGTAAGACTATGTTCGTGGATAGTTGCTAGGCATCAATACCGGTTCTAACGCAGCCAATAATTATATCAAGTATTAAATATTTTTTAAGTCGTCTTTTACTGTCCATGCAGTGAGACTCTGGAATCAGTTACAAACCAATATAAGACTCGCTCCGTCCTTGGCACGCTTTAAGAAGCGACTGAAAAAACTCTTAATTTCTAGTCAGTAAAATAACGTGTTTCATTCCTGATTTTTCTTTTCCTTTCCTCCACCATCCCTTCCTTTCCTTTTGAATGATGATATCTCACTTTATATGAAAAATAATGTTCGGATGATTGTCCGTCTTTGTGGGGTTCGTGGGCATGTGCTCACGTATCACATGTGTTTATGGATTTCGTGGGGATGGATAGTCATTTGAATGATTTATGCGACCACGTAACATGCTTCATTTACTTTTGTCTGGTTGGTTGGAAAAGATTGCCGCCTGGCAATAAGCCTGCCGGATTGTATTTGCAATAAAAGTGTTAAATAAATATCCAGAAAGTAAGTGTACTGAGTTTTTGTAGGTTACAATTTTTTTTATTTAAACAAAAAAAATACGTGGTTACCGTAGTACATGTGTAAGCTATTTTTCGACATAGTCGCCATTCCTCTCAATGCAGGTGGTGAAGCGGGGTATCAACTTTTTGATGCCTTCCTCGAAGTAGTTTCCCGCCAACCCCTCCGTCCACTTCTCCACCTCCTCCTTTACCTCCTCGTCGGTTGAAAACCTTTTTCCACCCATGTGCAGCTTCAGGGAGGTAAAGAGATAGTAATCTGAAGGTGCTAGGTCAGGGGAATGCGCGGGATGGTTCAGGACATCCCATTTAAACGAGGTGAGAAGTTCCTTCGTGGCGTTGGCCGTGTGTGGTCTTGCATTGTCGTGCAGCAGGCAGGCTCCCTTTGTCAGCATGCCTCTCCTCTTGTTCTGAATCGCCCTCTGCAATTTTTTTAAGGTCTCACAGTATCTTGCAGAGTTGATGGTCTCCCCTTGAGGCATATATTCAATTAAAATTATGCCTTGACAGTCCCAAAACACGGATGCCATGATTTTCTTGGCTGAAATTGTGGTTTTGAACTTTTTGGCGGAGGGTGAAGAGGTGTGACTCCACTGTTGAGACTGCCTTTTGGTTTCAGGCGTGTAGTGTGCAACCCAAGTTTCATCTCCAGTAACGATGGAGCGGAGAAATTCATCTCCATGGAGTTTGCAGCGCCTCAAAAACTCTTGCCTTTTTACAAAATTTCGCACTTGGCGGGAGATTGGATTGACATTTTTCACGAAACGTGTTGTCGCGTCGACACTTCTCAACGTACTGACCTCGAACCGGTCTTGTTGCGGAGGGGAAGGGTCAGGCTACACGGAAGTGTAGCCAACATGTCGAAAATAAAATCCATCCGGTCGTGATCGCCTCAGTACACTTACTTTCTGGATACGCTTCGTATAATCAAAGTTTGGATGCTAAATAACATACAAACATTTGTTTGGAGTAGACATCTACATATGAAAAAATATTGATTTATGTAATCTATTTTTTTGTGTTTAATATGGAATTAATTCAGGACTGGATAAAATAAACGACATTCATGGGAAAATAATTATTTGAGGAACAATCGATGGATCGAGATTTCACTGTACTTGTGATAAACTTGGCATATTATGATAAACTTGGCATATTTTGATAAACTTGACATATTTTGATAAACTTGACATATTTTAATAAACTTGACATATTTTGATAAACTTGGCATATTTTGATAAACTTGACATATTTTGATAAACTTGACATATTTTAATAAACTTGACATATTTTGATAAACTTGGCATATATTGATAAACTTGACATATTTTGATAAACTTGACATATTTTAATAAACTTGACATATTTTGATAAACTTGACATATTTTGATAAACTTGGCATATTTTGACAAACTCGGCATATTTTGATAAACTTGGCATATTTTGATTGTTGCCGTAAAATACTTATAAATAATTTTATATTTATATTTACAATATATTACAAATGATCTGTATATTTTTATTATTTTATTAAATAAATATTTCGGCGGAAAACATGTCTTTATTTTTGGTTTAACATATGTTTTATGTTGGAATTTTATTAAAAAAAAAAAGAAGTCATTAGAAAAGAAAGTGTAGGACTCTATTATCATTTCTACATCTCACTTACAATGTCTATATCTTCCACGCACACCTTGCACTTCTCGCTTGTATACTCGCTTAATCATTCATTCTCTCCACATGTCCAAACCATCTAAACCAGTGTTTCCCAACGTGGGCCCCACGTCCCACAGGGGGGAAATTTGATTTTTAAGGGGGGCAATTCGAAAATTGACTTTTTCAGAATTTAGTCGTATTTTGATTGCTTTGTCGCATCACCGTTATGTAGGGGGGGGGCATAAGAATTTTAGAAAGGCTTAGGTGGGGCATATCACAAAAAATGTTGGGAAACACTGATCTAAACGCTCCTTTCTAACTGTAACATTGCTTGATCATGTGATGGACGTGGCTGGCACCTGTCCACCTTGTTCATGCTTTAAATGTTTAGACCTTAGTGGTATGTACGAGGAGTGATATAAAAATAAGGAGACTTTTTTAATTTCATGATCTGTTTGTTTTTGATTAAATCCATCTTTTTTCCTCACATTCACTATGATGCACATCTTAATTTCCAGCCATATTGGTTGGGCAGTTTGTATTTGACAGATCAAATATTTACAACGCATAAAGAATATATTTTTTTGAGGTTTAACACCCTTTGCGTGAGGTAATTTGAAGAAAACTATCAGGTTTGAGGGCAAACAACTGGATTTTGCATTACGATAATGAACCGGCTCGTACTTACGAAGTAATTTGTGAATTTTTGGCAAAAACCGACACCGTTGTGATGTCACAGCCACCTTATTCACCAGATATGGCCCCCTGCGACTTTTCCTGTTCCCAAAGATGAAGAGGACATTGTAAAGGCAAGATTATGCGACCATCAAGGAGATAAAAGTATAATCGCTGGGTGAACTAAAGGCTATACTAAAATGTGCATTTCACATGTTAAGCAGATTTGAAAAATTGTTGGCAAAAGTGTATTTTATCCTATGGGGACTACTTTAAAGGGGACAATATTAATATTAATTATTAAATAAATAATTATTGATAAAAATTAAAATACTCATTATTTTTTTTATCAAACCTCGTATATATCACAAAGCTATAATCAAACCTCGTATATATCACAAAGCTATAATCAAATAAAAAATCTTAAAGTACTCCGAACATTCAAAAATAATTTATGTCAAACTCTGTAAAGGTATGGGTTAATTGGTCTTTATTCAGAAGAGCCAAAATCCGTCTAAGTCTATAGTATTCTCTATAGCACTGCATAGAGAGGAATCATGGACGATAAGAGAGAAGGAAAGAAGCATGATAGATGCATTCGACTTGTAGTGTTGGAGGCAGACGCTTCATATCCCATGGGCCGCAATGTGCACCAAAGTTTATCATCCAAAATTCGGAGATTACCGAAAGACTTTCTACAACATGCAGAAAAAGAATCCTAATGTAACACATCGATCAATAAGTCCCGGGACTAACCAACAGATGGCGCCTCTAATATGGGACAGTTGAGGGAAGGCTAGCAAGAGGTAGGTGCCCTATAAGATAGACGAACTAAATAAAGGAGTTTATAGAATCCTCTTTAAAGGCTGCATTCAACGGACTGGGAAGGATGGAGACAGGTGGTGATTGCGGAGACAGTTGAGGGAAGGTGAGTAAGAGGAAGGTGTCCTATAAGAAAGACGGGCTAAATAAAGGAGTTAACAGGATCCTCTTTAAACGCCGCATTCAACAGACTGGGAAGGACGGAGACAGGTGGTGCACCAACTTCCAGATAAAACAGAAGATCAGAACGATGCTTAGCATTGATCACACGATGAAAAGAACAAATTCTGCAATCAATTTCCTTTTATAACTCAAGTTAATCATTTTTACATTAATTTACATAATTCATCATTATTTAAATATATTTTCACTTTCAATTGGAGTACAGATTACATATTCGTAATTTTATCAGTCTTTTTACACTTTAATGCTTTACACTCAACATAATTATATTATATTTTTACATTATTTATAGTTAAAGCATTAACATTGTGGAAGTTCAAAGATATTAAATAAAACACTGGTTTTTCCACTACAAATTATGGTAATCCCCATTCCAAATTTTTACTGTTAGACACGTGTAGTCTATCAGTTCAGCCTGGGCAAAATTCAGTCTCGTTTGCACTTCCCTGATGATGAGGTGAACACCTTGAAACCGGTAGGGTTATACCATTATCATAAGTGGAAAAAAGGGTTTTTTAAACAAATTATAACGATCTTAGAAAAAACGTTTGTTTCACTTTGTGGTGTCATATCTATAAATTTTTAATAAAATAAAACAATTATTTATAAAGGGTCTTTCAAATTGAGCGATTTTTTAAATTCACATTGGATAAAACACAGATGGCGTCGCGAACTTGCCTGGGTCTTGTGACATTTGAGAAGTGTAATGTATGATATTTATAAAAATTGAGTCGTATACAACAACGTGTTCAAATTGTTGAATTATTTTATGTATTGTAATCTCCGAAAACGGTGACGTTAATTGGCCACCAAGATCATGTGATCTGACACCGTTGGACTATTTTATCTGGAGTCACGTGAAAAGCCAGGTCTATAAGAATGACCCCCGATCAATTCCTGAGCTGAAGGACGAAATTATCCGCGTTATTGGTGAGTCAGAACCGAAATTATGCCAAAATGTCATAGAAAATTTTGACAAAAGAGTGAACATCTGTGGAGCTGCAAGAGGTGGACATTTGGCGGATATTGTTTTTTGTGTTTAAATGTCATACATTATACTTCAATGACCAATTAAAAGTTTTTTGAAATCGAAGCAAATTGTGTTTTATTCAAGAATTAAAAAAATTAAAAAAATGCCGTACTTCAATGACCAATAAAAAGTTTTTTGAAATCAAAGTAAATTGTGTGTTTAACTCAAGAATTCAAAAAATTTGAATTAAAAAAACCACTCAATTTGAAAGACCTTCAACACTGTTGTATTTGAGTTCACTACCGGTTTCAGAGTCCTCCGCCTTCCTCGTCAGGTGAAGTTGAACTAAATTATGTCTAAAATATATTTTTTCTAATTGTTATATGTACAGGAGAGGGGAGGGGAGAAGAGTAATGGCTAATAAGTGGAGGGGAGTAGGTAGGCGTCAAAAGGATGGCTTTTCAACGGGAAACATATTTAGCAGAGGACTGTTATTTAAATTAAATTAGTTGTTTATAATGTTGAGACATAATTAAATCCTTTTTTTAATATTGATAATATAGCCACTACTTTCCCCTCCCCCTATAATTATAAAAAATCAAGTCAATTTCAATAATAGTCCTTTGCTAAATATGCTACCCGTTCAAATGACATCCTTTTGACGCCTCCCTACTCCCCTCCACTTATTAGCCATTACTCTTCTCCCCTTCTCCTCTCCTGTACCTATTACAATTAGAAAAAATACATTTTAGACATAATTTAGTTCATTTTCAACTGACGAAGAAGATGAAAGTTTGAAACCGGTAGTGAACTCAAATAAAACAGTGGTGTATACAAAATAAAAAGTAAGTGTTTTATTTTTTTTATATTTAATTTATAAATTACAATGAATATGTTGAAGTATCGTAGGAGTTTTGTTTCACTTATGTAATTAATAAAATATGGTAAATTTGGATCCTTGTTGAAGTTTAACTGTTGGCCTCGACACTCCAAAATCCACCGCATCTGAAATGAGAGAAATAGTACAGTTATTAGAACACAGAGCGCAACACTTTTCCATCACGACCACACAACTTTTTTCCGTTAAATCAAAATTTTCTTTTAAATTAAAACACTCACATTGTTTAATTTCCATTTATTTTTTACACATCCCGCATTAATATTAAAATATCCTACAGGCAGGGGCGGCTCGTGACTTTAAAAACAGGTGGGGCATAATGAGGCTGAAGTGGCCCCCCCCCTAATTTTTTTTTTCAAAAATAAGGAACTGTATATATTTTTAGTACAGTGAGGTCGAACCAAGAAAATACTAAGAAATTAAACAAAAATAATTTTTATTTAAATATAAACATTAACAAAACTATCATAAAAAAACATGGATTTTTCACAAAATCAAATGAAAACAATTTTTATTAACGTATAAAAATTAAATAAACAAAACTCTTATTATAAAAATATGTATTTTTCACAAAATCAAATGGAAATCATTTTTATTTATTTATATTACACATGACAAGAAATATACATAATTTGCGAAAAAACAACAGACAATTTAATTTGGACATATAATTTTAATGGATCTGGGTTTGTCGCCCTTCATATGTCGTATCCCCAGTAAACTAGGCTTTTGCCTGTATCTCACTGAGGATATTTAGCATGAAAAAATAAATCGATACTTCTTTCCCATTTTTGATAACACAAAAACAAAACCCCGTTGCACGTTCTCATCAACCTGACAAACAGTGACACTCAACTACAACTGGAAACATCTTGCGGAATCAAATTCTTCACACATCATCACTCCAGAAAGACCAAAAATATTCATCCCACAGTATACCGCACACAATTATAAGAATAAAAACAAAAACAAAAGTAAAACCAAAAATGAACCCAAAATGAAACAAAAATAAAACCAAAAATGTTCATTCCATAATATACCGCACACAATCATAAGAATAAAAATTAACACAAAAATATACAGAAACACAAATACATAACAACAAAAATAAAAAAAACAAGAAGAAACCCACACTCAAGAGCCCACACAAATCTTTTCCACACGTCATTCATCCTGAAAGTCCAAGTACTCAAAATCCTGTCGCAATAACAACCACGCTCCGATCGACTGTCTAAATGGTTTTCCTTCCTTTATCTTTATTGAATTCGGCACGCCATTGTACGTCATTTATTAATATAATACATGAACATGACAAACAAAAAAATAAACATCGCTCATTACAGCGCGGGGCAGGTGTGCTCCTGCCCCAAACAGACCTTTACGCAGCAAAGGAAAAGTGACCTTCTGTATATGGTAATACGGAACTTTTCTCTTTACCTCCATTGACTGACCAAACACTATCAGATCTTGCGTCAGAGCAACAGCTAAACTGAAGCTAGCAACCGCGTGACCACAGCAGATACAAGACTGCCCCGCCGCAACTCGTTTGGTTGTATGCGTGCATCGTATTTCGTATTTCGTGCGCGTATATATTTCACACATACTTACCAGTAATAAGTTAATATAGTTTTTATTCAAATATTTATAAAACATTACGTGCAAATAATATTCCGAAAAACTAAAAATAATTACGATTATACCAATAATAAAAACACATTTCAAAAAAATTTCAGCTAATTATTATTTTTTTATTAGGAGAAATGTGTGTGGGGGCAGTGCCCCGGTTGCCCTTAAAGACGAGCCGCCCCTGCCCACAGGTATATCATGAACCGATTTTTACAGTATACTAATAAATGAATACTATAACAAAAAAGTCATAAATACTGTTCTATTAAATTCATGCGTATTTGGAGGGAAGGGAACGAGCGCGGAGACAGAACACGTTCATCGGTGGCGCCTTCTTCGGCATAACTGGGTTATGTTGTTAATAGTTAAGGCATTAACATTGTGGAGGTTTAAGGACATTGTAATTTATTTTTATCAAACACTGTTTATTCCACTTTTTTGTGACGGTATAACCCTACCGGTTTCAAGGCTTTCACCTCATCTTCAGGGGAGCGCAAACAAGACTCTTGTTTGTCTTGTTTGCGCTCCCCTGAAGATGAGGTGAAAGCCTTGAAACCGGTAGGGTTATACCGTCATAAAAAAGTGGAATAAACAGTGTTTGATAAAAATAAATTACAATAACTGGGTTAGGTCATGTTAGGTTGAAATATAAAATGTATTGCCCTCCAAATACGCATGAATTTCAGCCATTATCAGGGAATTGTACGCAACGGGTTAAGTCAGACGTTGGGTAGTCCCCGATCCGCTCAAAAAATCCTCCCTGATCTCTGCGATTGGGCACAGCGCAGTAAGAGATCAGGGCTGCCTTGAACCCAAATGATGCTGAGAAATAAATAAATGTTATCCTTAGTGTCGGAGAGGAGATATGTAGATACATTTGGCCTTAAGGAAGAGTATTAGAGTATAAGCTACCTGCAGGCAGAGAGCCACCTCTGATCCCAGGCTCTGATGGCTGCGCTCCTCTGCAGGGACTGCCTGGCAGCTGCTGCCCCGCACCTTCCGCAGCGCTTCACCGTCAGGGGCCGGCTGCCCAGGTACAAGTGTCTAAAATCATATTGAAGTATTGGGTTGAGGTGTATAGACACGTGGTAACGCGTAGGACTTTGTTCGGTGCGGTCGCCGGTTCGAATCTCACTCTGTGCTACCACCCTCAAATGACACACTATTCGGGGGTGTAAGGATATCTATAACTTTGGTCATATCTATTCTTTCGAAGGACAAAACATGCTTGAATGCTCCAATTGAATAGGTGCCGTGAATAAGGTGGTAACTAACAAAACTTGTATTTTACAGTATTCAAGAAAAACACTCTTTTTATAAAGTGTCGACATTTTAATATTTTTTTTTAAATCAAAAGATATACTTTCATACACACACTTTATTTAAAAATAAAAAATTACTACCAAACTATATTCAAAACAACAAAAAAAACATGAAAAACACTCTGAACATGTGGAATAACGTGGTCCGCGAATGCAGTTACGTTATTCCACAACTCTTATATAAAACAAAAAAGTTGTGTCGTTACAACTTTTATATGAAAAATCAATCATGTACGTTAGTTGCCACGTTATTCCACTAACCTCTTCTGATCTCCTTTTACTTGTTACTTCTTTGCCTTTTCCGTTTATATAGGATTGTCTGCTGTTTCTCAGTTTCTTCCGTTTATTATCTGACCATTCTGCAACCCTCGCTTGTCGTTTTTTACCGAAATTAAGTTTATTTTCTACACTAGCAGAGTGAACGACGGGCGCCTCTCCAGACATGTTGATACTTGAAACCATGTTATTCCACTGAGCACGCTTAAAAGTCCAACGGCAACGTTGGCTTATCAGTAGAAATGAAAGAGATGGAGAATATTTTTATAGAGAGGACGAAGGACGCAACCACATAGCACGTTATTTCACAAAAAACTGGATTTTGAAAAAATGTTAGTTACCACCTTATTCGCGGCATGTATTGTCTCATTTTGGTGTGCCATCAGATTCAGTACAATGGTGTGGCTGGTGAGTTTGCTAGTTGCAACGGTGTGGCTGGTGAGTTTGCTAGTTGCAACGGCACACTCACTTAAAACAAACGCCACAGCTTCGTTTCCTGATTGAATTGACGCCGGAATGACGAGTGGGCTTTCGACTACAAGGCCCAACAATGACAATTAGATTAACCAAAAGGTAAGTTAGCTTTTTAAATAAAAATAAAAACAAATTTCTTTATTTAGAATATTAATTTCCTCCACCTCCATGGCTTAGTTGGTAGTGGGTTCAAATCCTGCTGGAACCTAGATTTTTTTAAAGTATTCCAATCTGGTTTTCATTTAAGGCTTCTTTAACATCTTTCTGGTTGGTTAGAAGAGATTGCTACATGGCAATAATCCCACCAGATTGTGCTGTATACAACGATAGTGTAATACAATAAATTCTTCATTTAATTCTACTATCTTCTTCCATCTTTCAGGCAACTTTGCTATTTAACATCTTTCTGGTTGGTTGGAAGAGATTGCTACATGGCAATAATCCCACCAGATTGTGCTGTATATAACGATAGTGTAATACAATAAATTCTTCATTTAATTCTACTATCTTTTTCCATCTTTCAGGCGACTTTGCTATTCCACCCTGCCAGAAATGTTGTCATTTTGAGCAAACAATTTCTTCACAACTTTTGCAGTCCTCCAGGGAATCGAACATCTGCTGGATACTATTTCTCCACATAACTATTGCAGTGGGTAGACCAAGGCTGCGATGGGACGACGAAGTCGAGAGGGACGCAACCCGGCTGCTGCAGGCGCAGGATTGGAGGGTCGAGGCGGAAGACAGGAGGAGTTGGAGGCGAAGATTGACGGCGGCCAAAGCTCGATATGGGCTGTAGGACCATCGAAAGAAAGGAAAAAAGAAGAACTTTTGCAGTCCAACAGGGAATCGAACACATGCTGGACATAATTTCCCTGTGCTATTTGCTACGTATTGTAATGAAAAATTTTCTTTTTTGAAACAAAACGACAATGGATTAAAACGTCAACCTTTGTGGAAGCCACCTACTTGCTTCCCCGTGGTGGGATGGACCCATGCTTTCACAATAGGGTTGAGACACCACAAAACACTAACACAAAGATTTAAAGCAATAAAAAAATATTCATTAAATTTAATATCAATTGTCAAAGAGAATAATAAATGCTTCCAAATAGCGATGGATACCTGATCGAGTCCATGCAGGAATCGGAGGTGATGCTGCCCTCGAGAGGAGGAATGTCCGGGATGTACTTGAGGGTCTCTGGCTCCAGTCCGTACTCCAACTGTAATGAGATACGTTCACTCAAATCTAATTGATCATCAGTGAGAGACAGACCAAGGTATACAGAAAGACTCTTTTTCTGGACGAGAATAATTACTTTACACATTTTCTAAAGGTCTGCACTTCTTTTTACGATGTAATACTGGCAAATTAGAAGACATTTAGACACTAAAATGATATTTCTGACAAATATATGGTATACACTTAGAACAACCAGAATCCGTCTGGTCCATAGCAAGGAATCACCCTCTGTTCTATAATATTGGGAGTACAAATTGGTTCAGTCCGTTTCCAAAAGATGGCTCTGGCTGTTATGAATGGTTCATAGTGACAGCCGATTTTGGCAGTTTCAGAGAGGTTAGACATCTGCCAATAATATTCAGTTTATATCGCTTTGAGTTTCATGCAAAAACCTTGTTTTGTACAGTGTTGAAAATGTCGAATTTTGTGTTAACCAAGCAGCATTTGCGGGAGGTTTTAATTTTCTGCTTTAATTGGAAAAAAAGTGCAGCTGAAGCCCATCGAATGCTTGTCGAAGTTTATGGTGACGCTGCTCCAACTGATAAATAATGTAGGGAATAGTTTCGACGTTTCAAGGATGGAGATTTCAGCGTCGAAGACAAGCCTCGCTCTGGACAGCCAAAAAAATTCGAGGACAAAGAATTAGAGGCATTACTCGAAGAAGATCAGAGTCAAACACAAGAGGAGCTTGCAGAATCATTGGGAGTGACTCAACAAGCCGTTTCTGTACGATTGAGAGCCATGGGAATGATTCGGAAAAAAACGGACCGAACTAATTTGTACATCCAATACATACCAATTTACAGAAGGAATATCATGGCTAAACACCCAGTCACGCGTGGTACAGAGATATTGAACCAACTGAATGACACTGTGGATATAGTCTCGGTACCACCTAGCAGTATGAGAAGAATCCTGGCTGATATTCTTCCTAACGAATAAGCTAACGCTAGAAGCAGACCCTCTTTACGTAACAGGAGAAATCCGTGCAAAGTGGATAAAAAAAAAAAAGCACTTTGGTGAATAGACATTCTGTGGGTCAAAATGCACATGTTACGATTCAAAGTGGACACGCTGTGGATCAAAAACGCTACACCTGTCATTTTAGTTTGTAAATGACTTCTAATTTGATAGTATTACATTCACTCCGCCTCCGTACCTAGATGAATGCCCTTTATCGAACGACAGAGTCGGTCCCAAGCCCGGATAAAGGAGGGACTCTTTAATTCCTTTCTCTCCCTATAAATTTACCCCCCCCTTCAATCCACTAATTACTCATTTTATTTTTGCCCCATCCTTATCCATAATGGTGCCTAACATGCCGGTGTGCTCCGATCGTCTCACCTCCGTGTGCCATCAGATCCCGTACAGCAGTGTGGCCGGTAAGTTTGCTGGTGTGTAACGGCTCACTCATTTAAAACCAACTCCATGGCACAGCTTCGCTTTCCAACTGACTGAGCAAACCTCGAACGCAATAAGCCTCGCATGTCCGTGACACCTGCGGGAGGGAGTGCGCATCTAGGATCGACGTGGAAGAGCAGTTCAAGATCGAAGAAGATATTGGAGTGGTGAGGGGATCCTCGACTATGAAGCCAAGCAATGAAAAAAAAATTACATTCACACACTATCTCTACTGTCCCGCCAGCCCCCTCTTATCTCGACGAAAACTTTCAGCATCTTTCCGATTATGGACTAGTGCTATGCTTAAAAAACAGAGATTGTTTATTGGCCTTTCCAGTTCACCACTCTTCTTCTTTTACGTCGTCCTTTACTGTCCATGCAGTGAGACTCTGGAACCAGTTACAAACTAATGTTAGACTCGCTCTGTCCTTGGCATGCTTTAAGAAGCGACTGAAAAAAATCTTAATTTCTAGTCAGCAATATAACATGTTTCAATCCCGATTTATCTTTCCTCTCCACCATCCCTTCCTTTATCTTTCCTCTCCACCATTCTTTTCTTTTCCTTTCCTCTCCACCATCCCTTCCTTTCCCTTTGATTGACGATATCTCATTTTTACTTTTACTACGAGTATATTTTCCATAAATTTCATAAAGACGAATAATCATTTGAATATTCTTTGCAACTATGTAACTTCCTTTATTTACTTTTGTCTGGTTGGTTGGTTGGAAGAGATTGATATCTCACTTGATCTAGTTTGGCCCAAGGTGGAAACGCTATGATCCAAGGTGGACACAGTTTGGTCTAAGGTGGACATGCTATGTTCCAAGATCGGCACAGTTTAGTCTAAGATAGAAACGCTATGACACAAAATAGAAATGCTATAATTCAATGCGAACATACTTTGGTCAAAGGTGGACACCCATTTAAGGGGATCTTAAAGGGGACACATTATGATCAAAGATTAACATACTTTGGTCATGCTTGAATACGCTATGATCCAAAGTGGATACACTTTAGTCCAAGGTGGACACGCTATGATCCAAGGTGAACATAGTTTAGTCCAAGGTAGACATGCTATGATCCAAGGGGTAAACAATTTAGTCCAAGGTGGACACGGTTTGGTTCAAGGTGGACACGCTATGATCCAAGGTGAACATAGTTTAGTCTAAGGTAGACATGCTATGATCCAAGGGGCAAACAATTTAGTCCAAGGTGGACACGCTATGATCCAAAGCAGAGATACTTGGGTCCAATTACTCAATGATATCCAACAGATACTTACCAGCAGAGGTAGAGTTTGATAATACAGAGCTGGAGACACGATACAAGTCCTCGGGAGTGACTCGCTGATCTGTGGGATTAAAATTTGCGACGGAAGCATACTGCATTCATCTATGAAGAAAAAAAAAAACATTTTTCATTAGCAACACATTATGATTTATTTTCTTACAAATATATATTGAAAATCGTGACCGGGACACAACATTGCTGCAATGGCCCCATTAACCGAGCCTTCAGGCTTAGACACACTGAAGTACGAATGGAACTTATAGTTTGTCAATAGCACACGCGTGTATTGTAGCCAGATGAAGTAATTTACGTCACACTGAGACCCTTTGTTATCAGGTACTATCAGAGATTAAACCAAAAACACTTGGATGGAAGTCAAACGTCAAAGGTCACGGAAGCACTGTTTGGAATACGTATATATATATATTTTTTTTATCCACTTTGCACGGATTTCTCCTATTACGCAAAGATAGTCTGCTTCTAGTTAGCTTATTCGTTAGGAAGAATATCAGCCAGGATTCTTTTCATACTGCTAGACGGTGCCGAGACTATATCCACAGTGTCATTCAGTTGGTTCAATATCTCTATACCACGCGTGACTGAGTGTTTAGCCATGATATTCCTTCTGTAAGTTGGTATGTAGAACAGAGGGTGATTCCTTGCACGGCTATATTTATTGGGTACATATAAACTTAGTGCTTCTAGAATCGCGGGACAGTTAAAGGAACCTTGAAAAACTTTTAGTAAGAATATTGTGATGGACGGCATAAAATGAACCTTTATCCAATACCAGTTTTGACCAGCCCTGACTTAGATGGTTGATAGTGAAAGATCAACGTTGCATACTAACCGAGTAGTTTCTCATCTGGTTCATTTGTATTCTGTGCGAGCCTCGTGATAAGCCTATAGAGCAGACTGAGCACGTCCACACCCTCGGTGGACCGTGTGAAGACGGGAAGGCAGTGGGGGCGGAGCAGCCCCCAGACGCGCACCACCACTAGAAGTTCACGCAGAGTACTCAGGGCTGTGGAGTCTCTGAGGAGCTCGTACTGAAATAGAGAAGACAAGTATGAAAAAATTTACTCGAGTTCTGGGGCTTATGATAACAGTCTCTAGGGCATGGGTTATGAGATCTGTTTATTTATTTATTTAACACTTCATTGCAAATACAATCTGGAGGGCTTATTGCCAGGCAGCAATCTCTTCCAACCAACCAGACAAATTTTCAAACTACCCTCGTAACTAACAACCATTTTATTATTAGGTGTTAACATAAGTTGTGTCCGTTTTTTCCCAATTTTAAAAATGAGCACCAAAAGTAAAACAAAATGGTAAAGGTTATACGTCATTGGAACGAAAATTTTCTGCTCTACAATATATTGTATTTGCTTTTACGTTACATATATTATTTTATTTGATTACAAGCCTTCAAAATGGAATGTCAAGTAGACGAAAGTGAGCATTTTCGACACCTCCTTCTGTTCGCGTTCAATCGAGGGAATAAAGCTGCCAAAGCTGCTCGCGATATTTGCAAAGTGTACGCTGAAGATGCTATGAACGAAAGGACAGCTCGTCTACGGTTTTTGCGTTTCAAAGAGCGTTCCGGACAACCAGTGGACTTCGATGAGGACCACTTAAACCATATTATTCATGAAGATCCCCTTCAAACCACCATAGAATTGGCTGAGCAGATGAATTGTAGTCACATGACTGTATACCGCCATCTTAAATTAATGGGAAAAGTCCCGAAGTTCGGCGCTTGGGTTCCACATGTTTTGAGTGAAAACAATAAAAATCAACGTTCGACAATATCTTCTGGCTTGCTCGCGCTTCATCGAGCTACGCATGGCCACAAGCAAAGGTTCCTTTACCGCATCATTACTGGTGATGAAAAATGGTGCCATTATGTGAACATGAAGAAACGGAAAGAACGGGTGAGTTATGGTCAACAAGCAACGACCAGAGCGAAACAAGTTTTGCATCCGCGCAAGACGATGATTTGCATCTGGTGGGATTGGCAAGGCGTCATCCACTACGAGATACTTGAACGCAATCAGACAGTCAACGCGGAGCTATACATTCTGCAAATGCAGCGGCTCAACACTGTAATTCAACAAAAAAGGCCGGATCGGTAATACGGCATTATTCTGCAACACAATAACGCCCGCCCGTCTTCATATCGCCAACATTACGAAAAATGCCATTCAAACGCTCGGTTGGAAAGTCCTGCCGCACCCTCCATATTCTCCAGATCTCGCGCTGTCGGATTTCCCCCTTTTCCGGTTGCTTTCAAACAATTTGCGCGGCGTTTCCTTCAATAATGACATCGAATTGCGGACATGGTTGGACGAATTCCTCGAGTCAAGACCGGATGGTTTTTATCGCACAGGCATTGAAAGACTTGTAGAACGTTGGCAAGAAGTTGTAAATAATGAAGGAGAATACATTATTGACTAATTTGTTTTGTTGTGTCCTCTTGTTCTCTTCATTTGGAAAAAAAAACGGACACAACTTATGTTAACACCCAATATATTGAAAAATCTCTTAAGATATCCAAGTTAGTAACTTAAAAGGCTTTGGCGTTCTGAGCATAATACAAATGTATGTAATGAAAATGGTTCTCATGATTTGTAAAAGCTCTGGACCTCATACGATGATTGACCACATTTATTATCAGACCAGGAACAACAGCAAGTTACATGGTCGTAAAAAAATTGTTTGATAACCCAACTTGCAAAAAAACTCAATAAAAACTTTATTTGGATTAGCATAGCATTAAACTTTTTTCATATTTTAGCATCTTTTGAAGTTGTGATCTATATCAACTAATGGTTGTGTTTAAACTATGAACACGAATAGAAATTCAACAATAAAGACTGGACTCACTCCCTGAGAATTGGTGTTCCCGGGCAGGCGGGCCATCGCAGCGAGCGCCACCTCGACGGCCCACTGGATGAGCTGCTGTGCGGACTGCAGCGTGGAAGGCTCCACAGTGAACTCCTTAGCTTCCAGGTGGATCAGTGCTTTGTCTATGTCCGCCGCTGGGGTGGGCTGCTCTGCTATCACGGCTGAAATATTAATGGATACATCAGAAGTTCACAGCAGTACGAGTAATGAACGACTCCAAGTTTTGAGTTTTTTGTAAGTTGTTTCTTAAAACACCCTGTTCAATGTATGATCCTATGTAAAACTATTTAAATATCTGTCCAAATATAAGTTCACAGCTGTAATGAACAAGTCCAAATTCACAATTTTTTGTGAGTTTTTCTTAAAGAACCCCGTTGAAGGTAATTATTATGTCGTAATAATCTAGATATCAGCCCAAATATAAGTATACAGCTCTAGATATCAACACAAACCTTAAGTCACAGTTGTAATGAACGAGTCCAAGTTCTCAGTTTTTGAGTTTGTTGTGAATTTTTCTTAAAAACATCTATTTTCTATGTAATTATTTTGTCGTAATAATCTAGATATCAGGCCAAATATTACTTCACAGCTGTAATGAACGAGTCCAAGTTTACAGTAATAATAATTTAGATATTTGTTCATATATACGTTCACGGCTATAATGAACGAGTCCAAGTCCACAGTTTTTGAGTTTGTTGTGAGATTTTCTTAAATAGCTCCATTGAATGTGTCATCCTATGTAATTATTACATCGTAATAATCTAGACAT
Source organism: Odontocerum albicorne (assembly GCA_949825065.1). NCBI lineage: Eukaryota > Metazoa > Arthropoda > Insecta > Trichoptera > Odontoceridae > Odontocerum > Odontocerum albicorne. The sequence continues at coordinate 4,632,113 of OX463867.1, forward strand.
CTGTTCAAACATACGTTCACAGCTGTAATGAACGAGTTCTAGTTCACAGTTTTTGAGTATGCTGTGAACTATTATTGAAGAAGCTCGTTGAATGTATTATCCTACGTGATTATTATGTTACAATAATTTAGATATCTGCTCAAAAATAAGTTCACAGCTGTAATGAACGAGTTCTAGTTCACAGTTTTTGAGTATGCTGTGAACTATTATTGAAGAAGCTCGTTGAATGTATTATCCTACGTGATTATTATGTTGCAATAATTTAGATATCTGCTCAAAAATAAGTTCACAGCTGTAATGAACGAGTTCTAGTTCACAGTTTTTGAGTATGCTGTGAACTATTATTGAAGAAGCTCGTTGAATGTATTATCCTACGTGATTATTATGTTACAATAATTTTGATATCTGCTCAAAAATAAGTTCACAGCTGTAATGAACGAGTTCTAGTTCACAGTTTTTGAGTATGCTGTGAACTATTATTGAAGAAGCTCGTTGAATGTATTATCCTACGTGATTATTATGTTGCAATAATTTAAATATCTGCTCAAAAATAAGTTCACATCTGCAATAAGCTAAGTTCACAGCTGCAATAAGCTAAGTTCACATCTGCAATGAACGAACACTTGTGATAATGAAAGAGATAGACGAAGTAAGCTGAATGACTTAATGGTAATGTGAGGTAACGCTAAGCCACTACTTTCCGATGATATGTTGGAATTTGGAAGTTTAACTATGGGTAATTAAAATCATAGACAAACTAGTGTGACTTCTAAAAACTTATTTTCCAATTATGTCTAGTATGTAACAAACCTGCCAAACTTTCGGCAGGTCCCTTATCGTGCGAGGTAAGGTCCGAGGGCCTCAGCAGGCTCTTGAACGCCGTGGCTATGGAGTGGATCATCAGCAAGGAAGTCAGATCGGAAGCTCTCATCTGCCCTGAAGCAGTCATCCTGGGTACACACAAATAGAACATTATTAAAACTGAACATATCTAAATTGGTAATTCGGACGTATTGAAGTCTTCAGCCCCCAGTAATCGAACAATCTGGTTTGAAACACTTGAGTAAGTACGGAACTTGCGATTTGTCTTAGCAAATGTTGGTAACAATACTGTATGTGAAGAGACAAGAACATTTGCCAAGTCTACCTTTAAGTATACGAGATATGGGTGGCGTGTGCAGCTTTAGGAAGTATTTGAAACAACGTTTTTTGGGAAGTTTTATCAAAATTCCGTGTCCATTCAATGGAAGCTGATGCTCCGTATAAATGTGGTATTGTATCCAAAGTTCACTTGAGAACCATAACATGCAATATGTCTGAAATATTAAAGTTCACTTGAGAACCATAACATGCAATATGTCTGAAATATTAAAGTTCACTTGAGAACCATAACATGCAATATGTCTGAAATATTAAAGTTCACTTGAGAACCATAACATGCAATATGTCTGAAATATTAAAGTTCACTTGAGAACCATAACATGCAATATGTCTGAAATATTAAAAAAAATGTATCCACTTTGCACGGATTTCTCATGTTACACAAAGAGGGTCTGCTTCTAGAGTTAGTTTATTCGTTAGGAATAATATCAGCCAGGATTCTTCTCATACTGCTAGGCGGTGCCGAGACTATATGCACAGTGTCATTCCGTTGGTTCAATATCTCTATACCACGCGTGACTGAGTGTTTAGCCATGATATTCGTCCTGTAAGTTGGTATGTAGAACAGAGGGTGATTCCTTGCACGGCTATATTTATTAGGTACATATAAACTTAGTGCTTCTAGAATCGCGGGACAGTTAAAGCAACCTTGAAAAACCTTCAGCAGGAATATCACAATGGATTCTTGCCTTCTTGTTTCGAGGCTTCTATAGATACACACCGTGAGAAGTTCGACATGGTGAGCATATTTTGGGTAATGACTATAGTGGAACCTTGGTTCTTGAGTGTTTTTAGTCAGATAGAAAAGAGAAAGAACCCCAGAAGGAGTCATCTGGCGTTTTTATACAAGGTGACTCCCTTTCCAAACAATAACATCTCTGCTCTCCACCTTCCACTTACGCCATCAGCTCTCCTCAGTACAGGTAAAGTGCAGTTAAATGTTGATTTATTTAATCTATTTATTGTGTTGCCACGCTGTGTATTTTTGCAGGTCTGGAACGGATTAGTCCAATCTACATTCCTTCTAATGGAAAAAAATTATTCAGTTTTAAACAGCCTTCTAGAACGGATCATGTTTGAAAACCGAGGTTCCACTGTATTTATTAAGTCTTCTTCTTTCTTCTTCCTCTTGGTTTAGGTCGTATGACCTGTTTGTGACAGTGGGCTGTCCTGGGATGATGACGTCCAGCTGTCCTTCCACCTTTTCGGCGGCCTTCCTGGTAGTCTCCTGCTGTTAGGGTTTTCAGTCTTAGCGATTCTTGCCAGTCTTATATCCTCCATGCGGTCCACATGATCCCTCCAGAAGCGCCTTCTGTTTCTTCCCCACCTCACTATGTCTTCAACACCACAGACAGACCTTATCGTCTCATTTCTGATCCGATCTCTGAGAGTTCTGTCTGTGATGGAGCGTAGGGTTTTCATTTCTGCCACTCTGAGAAGGTTTTTTGTCTTGTTGGTATCGGCTCTCGCTTCTATCCCATATGTCATGATGGGGCGGACGCATGTCTTATATATCCTGACCTTACTTTCGGTTAGCATGTGTCTGTTTCTCCATACAGTGTCCCGCAGGCAGCCAGCCAAAGCTGTCGCTTTATTAGTTTGTGCTCGTACTTCACTATATGGTATAGGTATGCTAGTTGCTGGAGATCTCTACACCTAGGTAAGTGAATCGCGTGACTTGCTCGATGGGTACATTATCGATGATCAGTTTGCATCTGAGTGGCTCTTTTGATATTGTTAAGCACTTTGTTTTATTGACAGATTGTTTGTCTTAGAAGCAAGGTGAAATTTGTAGAGCATTCTCTGAAGATCATCTTCGCTTTCTGCTAATATTGCAGTGTCGTCGGCATAACACACTATACTGATCAATGTATTTCCCATTTTGTAACCCAGGCCCAAAGAAGTCACCTCCTCTACCATATGATTCTATCCATAATAATGTTAAAAAGGAATGGGCTGAGACCGTCTCCCTGTTTGATACCGGTTGCAGTGGGTATCTCTTTTGTTAGGTCTCCGTTTACCTTGATTCGTGTCTTCCCATTCTTGTTAATACTTGGAATGGTTTTGATTATTGATGCGGGAACTTAGTACTCTCTAATTATGTTAATGACATCCTCCAGCAGAACTTTGTCAAAACCCTTAGTCAAGTCCACAAAACACATGAACATCGGTTTATTAAACTCCAATGATTTCTCCTTTAGTTGTCTCATGAGAGATAAATATTGCATCCGCGGTTGACCTATAGCTTCTGAAATCTTGCTGTTCCTCTATTTATTTAGTAATATTTTTAAACAGCCAATACTAGTGGGTTTGAGTTCCAATTTATAGCGCCCTTTACGAGAGTTTGCTCTTTTAAACAGCGCTATATAAATATCACGTTTACTATTATTATATTATTCATAGGTGCACTCTTGACATGTCCGGATCATTTTTTTTTTTTTTGAGTACCTTCAGGAATCGAACCTGAAATCTTCCAGTGGAAGATATGCATCTTCACAACTAAGCCACAAAAATAGTCCGGAAAAGATGAAAACTATTACCTGGAGAGTGCTGCCCGTAGAGTGAGCCACTTGGTATAATAGTACTGGTGCCAGACCGGGGGTTGTCTCAGGAAGTTGTCTGTAATTCTGAAACGTGAATCTATAAGTTAATACTCCACAGATCGTGGAGATCTCTAAAGCTAACTTCAGTGTCTCCTTACAAGTGCATCTATTAATTGAAAGCGTGCCGCGAATAAGGTGGTAATTAACATTTTTTCAAAATCCAGTATTTTGTGAAATAACGTGCTATGCGGTTACGCCCTTCGTCCCCTCTATAAAAATATGTTCTATCTCTTTCGTTTCTACTGATAAGCCAATATTGCCATTAGATTTTTGCGCGCGCTCAGTGGAATAACGTGGTTTCAAGTATCAACATGTCTGGAGAGGCGCCCGTCGTTCACTCTACTAGTGTAGAAAATAAACTTAATTTCGGTAAAAAACGACAAGTTAAGGTTGCAGAATGGTCAGATAATAAACGGAAGAAACTGAGAAACAACAGACAATCCTATACAAGCAGAAAAGGAAAAGAAGTAACGAGTAAAAGAAGATCAGAAGAGGTTAGTGGAATAACGTAGTAACATGATTGATTTTTTATATAAAATATGTAACGATACAACTTCTTTGTTTAATATAAGTGTTGTGGAATAACGTTGGAACTGCGTTCGCGGACCACGTTATTCCACATGTTTATAGTGTTTTTCAAGTTTTTGTTGTTGTTTTGAATATAGTTCGGTATTTTTTAATTTTTATATAAATTGTGTATATGAAAATATATCTTTTGATTTAAAATATCGACACTGAATAAAAAAAGTGTTTTTCTTGAATACTGTCAAATACAAGTTTTGTTAATTACCACCTTATTCGCGGCACCTATTCAAATGCTGCTTCTCTCCAGTCAACATCTCCTACGCTTGGTATACCCAGTGGCCATTCTTTTTAATGAAATGTGACCTGTATATTTATTTACACATGGCAAGAAATATACGTAGTTTGTGAAAAAACAACAAGTCATTTAATTAGGACACACAATTTTAATGGATCTGGGTTTGTTGCCTTTCATTTGCCGTGTCCCCGGTAAAGTAGGCTTTTGCCTGTATCTCACTGAGGACATATAGCACGGAAAAATAAATCAATACTTCTTTATGATTTTTTTTGATCATACAAAACCCCATTGCACATTCTCATCAACCTGACAAACAGAGACACTCAATTATATATGTATACATCACGCGAAATCAAACTCCTCACACTTCATCACTCCAGACAGACCAAAACATTCATCCCACAATATACGGCACATAATCATAAAAAAAATATAAATATAGAAACAAAAATAAAAACATCACACTCAAGAGCTCACACAAACCTTTTCACTAACTATGTGATGCATGGCTGCGCAGTAACGCATTGGACGCCGTCTCTAGTTTGAACAAATCTCATTCGACAGGTGAGACAGTGAATTTGATGAATGCACTAATGCAGAAACTGGCGTAGGAGCTGCCATTGTAGCAGGTAGCCATGCCGAAAAAGTAATTTGTACACTTTTTTGGGCATGGATTATGTTCTTCGGGATTATTTTGTTTAATTATAATGATTAACCCTTTAAGTGCCGGAAGTTATTAGTATGGCCGCACCCAGCAGGCGGGGATTTTTTCAACAAAAATAAAACCTAAAAGTTTTATATTTTTTGTATACAGGTATAAAGGATATTATGAAAACTTGCCAAATATATACACCGTGGGGCGTTTGAGCTGCCGTTCACTTAGAAAAACACAGTTTAAATATTCACAAAATGTCAGGATTGTCACTTGACACAGAAAACACGTTTACTTATAAATATAGTGGAATATAATATACTTTGTAAACTAAAATCAACAAATTATCTGTATGATGTATAATAAAGCGCAAAAGGTAAATAAACTATAAAATAAAACCGTAAAAAGTCTATATAAACGTCGTATTATGCCGCAAAACTACCGCCAATAACCAAAGAATACATGAAAACACACTTTGTAAATAAATACTTTGAAAAATTAACAAAAATAACGCACAAAAGTTAAAAATCAACCACTGAACAAAACTACAAACTAAGTCATTATAAATTATCGCAATTACGTCGCAAAAAACTGTAGTCGGTAACCCTGTATCAGAGACACGTATTGACTGTCAGTGAAAGCTTTTAGAAAGATGACTGTAACTTTGATAATATCGGTAAATTGTAATATTTAAGTATTTCTTGACCATCCCAATAGATGTCACTATGTGTTACAATTTATAAATTATTACAATTGGATTTGATATTGGCTTGCGACAAGCTTAAAGGAGAGCGCGTTTACGCGTTCATTTTGTATGGCCGGCCTGGCGAGCACTGAATCAGAGAGCGCGTCAACACGCTCTTGGCAGTGAACCGGTTAAAATAAAAATATAAATTATTATTCAGTTTAAAGGTAAAAACAGAAAAGAGAAAGGACCCGAGAAGGACAGTCATCCGATGTTTTTACGCAAGCAGACCCCCTTTCCAAACTTACTCCATCAGCTCTCCTCAATACGGGTCAAGTACAGTTAAATCTTCTTCCATTTCATCTATTTATTGTGCTGCTGAGTTGTGTACAATATTTTTGGGGGTCTGGAACGGATTTATTCAATCTACATTACTGCTTATGGAAAAAATTTATTCGGTTTACAACAAATAGCCTTCTGGACAGATAACGTTCAAAAACTGAGGTTTCACTGTAGTTGCTTTTTTAATCCATCACTGCATTCTCTAAACTGTATTTCCTCTTATATATTATATAACAAACGTCTTTGTCTATGAATATCCTCGTCTTTCAATAGGAGAGCAGGATGTGACCCAAATACGAGGCGTATCCAGAAAGTAAGTGTACTGAGGTTCTCACGACCGGATGGATTTTATTTTCGACATGTTGGCTACACTTCCGTGTAGCCTGACCCTTCCCCTCCGCAATGAGACCGGTTCGAGGTCAGTACGTTGAGAAGTGTCGACGCGATAACACGTTTCGTGAAAAATGTCAATCCAATCTCCCGCCAAGTGCGAAATTTTGTAAAAAGGCAAGAGTTTTTGAGGCGCTGCAAACTCCATGGAGATGAATTTCTCCGCTCCATCGTTACTGGAGATGAAACTTGGGTTGCACACTACACGCCTGAAACCAAAAGGCAGTCTCAACAGTGGCGTCACACCTCTTCACCCTCCGCCAAAAAGTTCAAAACCACAATTTCAGCCAAGAAAATCATGGCATCCGTATTTTGGGACTGTCGAGGCATAATTTTAATTGAATATATGCCTCAAGGGGAGACCATCAACTCTGCAAGATACTGTGAGACCCTAAAAAAATTGCGGAGGGCGATTCAGAACAAGAGGAGAGGCATGCTGATAAAGGGAGTCTGCCTGCTGCATGACAATGCCAGACCACATTACGGCCAACGCCACGAAGGAACTGCTCACCTCGTTTAAATGGGATGTCCTGAACCATCCTGCGCATTCCCCTGACCTAGCACCTTCAGATTACTATCTCTTTACCTCCCTGAAGCTGTACATGGGTGGTAAAAGGTTTTCAACCGACGAAGAGCTAAAGGAGGAGGTGGAGAAGTGGACGGAGGGGTTGGCGGGAAACTACTTCGAGGAAGGCATCAAAAAGTTGATACCCCGCTTCACCACCTGCATCGAGAGGAATGGCGACTATGTCGAAAAATAGCTTACATATGTACTACGGTAACCACGTAATTTTTTTGTTTAAATAAAAAAAATTGTAACCTACAAAGATTAATTACACTTATTTTCTGGATATGCCTCGTATTTAGATTTTCCTGTTGATGATATTGATGAATCTATATTTATCAGATTACCATATCTGTCATCAACATGAAAGTACAAAAAAAAACAAAATGACTGTCTACGTCCTGAGAAACAGGACACATGGGTCCTAAAAAAGATCCTTGCTGACAGCCCGGAGAGAAAAACGAGAAGAATTTGAATTGATAAATTACCTTTCGTATATTGGTTCAATAGTCGAAGGCTTTAACACCATCATAATATCCAACGGGTCAAATCCAGTCACCATGGAGTATTCCAGCAGAGTTGTGGCATGGTGGATCGCAATTGGAATGCCTGAAAATAATTAGTAATTCGTAATAATCTCCACTATCACTATTGCTTTTGTATACATAATTGAGGAGGTAATTAATATTCAAAAAAGAACATGTCCACCAAATCAGAATGTTGGGAAATCGCAAAAAAAACTGTTTGCATTAAAAATATATGACATAATAATTCGTTGTAAAAATAATAATCGCTTAAGGTGACTTGATTTGTTGTTTAAAATCTAATCATAATAATTAAAATAGTTATTCTAGTTTAAAATATGGACACGATCCTTTTTGTAACAACAATTCTACTTTAATCTTTTTTTATTGAACAGCTCTGGGACATGGTGGTTTTTGTTCCATTTCAAAAATATATTACAAAAAATAATTAGGTCGAGTAATTTATTTTAATTTGAATCAAATAAAATAAGTAAAGTGTTACAAAATAAGAAGAAATATTAGTATAAAACTGTAAATATATGTAGGTAGATAAAGCTTTATAATGCTAGACATTACACTGCACGTACGATTTAAAACTGACAGTTGCTGGTGAACTGGTACGAAATTAGACACAATCGGAAAGCTATGATTGGTCAATTCGGACATGATCTTTTTTGATTGGTTCGATGCCTGGACAAGATTATTTTTGAAAAAAAAATACTGGGTTTTTTATTATGATTTTAAAATGATTTATGTGCTTTTTACATTGAAATGAAAATGTTTAACGGTTCCGTACCATCGATAAGAAAAAAATCTGCTTTATCAACTCATTTTTTGTATCCGATGGACATGATCTTTTCTAATGTTACCTCCTCATTTATGAATTGTTAATTATTTTTACTTAAGGGTGAATTTGATTTGATTTGCAAAAGGTTAAATTAAATTTTCAAAAGGTTACATTTGATTTTCAAAAGGTTAAATTAGATTTTCAAAAGGTTAAATTTGAAGTGCAAAACCTGTATTAGGCAAGGGTTGAAAACCGCTGTTCTAACCAGTGATATGTCGAGAGGTCGAACAATAAACAGATGGAACAAATTACCCGAGTCAGTAGCGGGCTGCGGTAGCTTGTACAGGTACATGTGGGAGGTGCTGTCCATCACCATGAGCACTCCGCCCAGCCAGGATGCGTCGCAGCTGGATATCATGGCCCCCGACTGCTGCAGCGTGGGGGGCTGACACTGTCAAGTGGAATCACCACTTAGTTAATTATTTTACGTGATAAATAAATATACAATAATAACACAGAGACATGATAAATAAATATACAATAATAACTTTACGTGATAAATAAATATACAATAATAACCTTTCCAGAGACCAGTATGGCTTCAGAAGAGGTGTGGGAACCAGAGAAGCAGTACTGTCTCTACGAATACTACTAGAAAATAGAATAAGAAGAAACCAAAACACATACATCGCATTCATAGACCTGGAGAAAGCTTTTGACAAAGTAGAATGGAAAAGACTCTTCGAGATTTTGAAGAGAATTGATATCAAATACAGAGATAGACGTATAATCCAGGCGCTATACAAGAATGAGGCAGCTATAATCAGATGTGACGAAGACACAAAGGAAGCCAATATAAGACAAGGGGTAAGGCAGGGATGCTCTCTGTCACCTGTTCTTTTTAACGCCTATATACAGAGCGCGATTGACGACTTGAGAGAGAGAATGAGTCACAGAGAAGGTGTAAAGATACACGGGCAAAAGGTGGACATGATAAGGTTCGCTGACGATATTGCTATGGTTGCTGAAAGTGAAGAGGAACTACAAGAGGCCTTAACAACTATGGAAAGCATTCTTCAAAATAACTACAGTATGAAGATAAATAAAGACAAAACAAAGCTGCTGACTGTAGGCCGAGCGCAGCACCAGATGAGAATAGTGATGTCGGGCAAACCACTAAAGAACACCGAGGAGTTTGTCTACCTCGGGAGCAAAATAACATGGGACGGTCGGTCCAAGAGCGAGGTCGACAGCCGTATACATCAGGCTAGACTTGCATTTAATAAAAGGTCGAAAATAATAGAATCAAATAATATAGACCTAAAGCTGAGAATACTCCTCATCAAGACCTATGTATGGAGTATCTTGATGTACGGCTGCGAGACATGGTGCCTATCCGAAAGAGATAGACGAAGACTAGAGGCTTTTGAGATGTGGTCCTATAGAAGACTATTAGGAATTTCCTGGAGAGACCGCATCACAAATGAAGAGGTTCTCCGACGAATCGAAGGAGGAAGGCACCTGCTCAGGATCCTGTCCGAAAGGCGTGCAAGATGGATCGGTCATATAATACGACAAGAGGGCCTCTTGCATGCCATAATGGAGGGTATGACCGAGGGGACAAACTCTAGAGGACGCCCACGCCGAGAGTACCTGGAGGACCTGTTGGTGGACGTGCGCTGCTCAACATATACAGACTTAAAAAGAGCCGCACAGGACAGGGGGGAATGGAGGAGAAGAGTTCAAATTGCTGCAAACCAGTCTTAGGACTGCAACCACGGAAGAATAACACAGCAGGAGTTTAAAGACATACATTTCAATAATCATAATAATACCATATTCCCCTTCCCCTGTCATGCTTAATTACTATGCCCAGATACCGTAGCGTAGTCCTGCTGACTGACTGACTGGGTATTCCTGGCACAAGTCAACCAGCTTATCACATGTGTCCATTAAACTCTCATCATTGAAAAGAACATAAAAAATAACAACTTAGAGCATAAGCACTTTATTTATCTATTATTTATTAACACTTTTATTGCAAATACAATCTGGTAGCCTTATTTCCAGGCGACAATCTCTTCCAACCAACCAGACAAAGGTAAATTAAGCAAGTTACATGGTTATATAAATCATTCAAATGACTATCCATCCCCACGAAATCTTTAAACACATACGTGAGCATATGCCCACGAACCCCACAAAGACGGACAATCACCCGAACATTCTTTTTCATATAAAGTGAGAGAAAATTTGTCTGGTCAGTTGGAAGAGATTGCCGCCTGGCAATAAGCCCGCCAGATTGTATTAGCAATAAAAGTGTTAAATAAATAAACACTCACCAGAGGATTGCCAGGCCGAGGGCTCCCAGGTCCCCCGTGCAGGGGGCTGTACTTGAGCTGTTTCGGGGGAGTGGCTCCTCCCATCAGCATGCCTTCAGACTGCGACCAGATCTGTGCTAGAGATGCCGAACACGCCTGGAAATATATGCAACCGTTTATATAAACACTATCTGGAAAGCTCGTCCAAGGATGTACGAATACAGTAACTAAACACTTGTTAATTGCTATACTTACATAGATAACAAACTGAAATAAAAATATTTCAATGTAGTATATTTCTTTGTATACAATATTTTTCGGTAAAAATAGATAACGTATCAATCAACAATTCCCGGGACTAACCAACAGATGGCACCTCTAATAACAAATTCATACTATTCTCAGTTAGTACCAACATTTAGAAGTTACGTGTCAAACTTTCATGACATTCCGACATTGTGTCATTGAGTTACAGTGGTTTTAGTGACGCTACTTTTGCTATTTTCAAAAAACAATGGAAAAAAGCCGAATTTCGTGTGTTGATAAAACATTGCTTTTTAATGGGAAAAATACCGTTCAAACTCAGCGATGGCTTGAAAAGTGTTATCCGGGCTCTGCTCCGTCGAAAACAACCATTTGTCGGTGGTATGCTGATTTCGAACGCGGTCGTACAGACAAAAATGATGCTGAACGCTCCGGTCGTCCAAATGAGGCTGTTACACCAGAAAACATAAAAAAAACCCATCAAAATCGTGATGGAAAATCGCAAAGTAAAGTGATAGCGTGAGATAGCTGACATCCTGAAGATATCGTTTGGTAGTGTTTACACTATTTTGCATGAACATTTGGTCATGAAAAAGCTTTTTTCCAAATGGGTGCCGCATTTGCTCACAATGGAACAGAAACAACAACGCATCGATGATTCAGAGCGTTGTTTAGCACTGTTTACGCAAAATAAACAGGAGTTTTTGCGTCGGTATGTGACAATGGATGAAACTTGGATCCACCACTATACTCCGGAATCAAATCGGCAGTCAGCTGAGTGGAGAGCAGCCGGCGAAAGTCGTCCGAAGCGACCAAAAACTCAACAGTCGGCCGGGAAGGTTATGGCCTCCGTATTTTGGGATGCGCATGGTATAATATTCATCTATCACCTTGGAAAGGGAAAAACCATCAATAGCGAATATTACATAGCGTTATTGGAGGCAGAAATTGCAAAAAAACGGCCTCATATGAAGAAAAAAGATCTCTTTCATCAGGACAATGCACCGTATCACAAGTCGATGGTAACAATGGCCAAATTGCACGAGTTGAACTTCAAATTGCTTCCGCACCCACCGTATTCTCCAGATTTGGCCCCCAGCGACTATTGGCTGTTCGCAGACCTCAAAAAGATGCTTCAGGGATTCAAATGATGCTGAACGCTCTGGTCGTCCAAATGAGGCTGTTATACCAGGAAACATAAAAAAAACCCTCAAAATCGTGATGGAAAATCGCAAAGTAAAGTTGCGTGAGATAGCTGACATCCTGAAGATATCATTTGGTAGTGTTAACACTATTTTGCATGAACATGTGGTCATAAAAAAGCTTTTTTTGAAATGGGTGCCGCGTTTGCTCACAATGGAACAGAAACAACAACGCATCGATGATTCAGTGCTCCGTTTGGCACTGTTTACGCAAAATAAACAGGAGTTTTTGCACCATGTCACAAGTCGATGGTAACGATGGCCAAATTGCACGAGTTAAACTTCGAATTGCTTCCGCACCCACCGTATTCTCCATATTTGGCCCCAAGCGACTGTTGGCTGTTCGCAGATCTCAAAACGATGATCCAGGGAAAGAGATTTGGCTCCAATGAAGAAGTGATTGCCGAAACTAACGCCTATTTTGAAACCAAAGATAAATCGTTCTACACGGCTGGCATAGAAAAGTTAGGAAAGCGTTGGAATGAATGTATCACTCTTGAAGGAGACTATGTTGATGAATAAAGAAGAATTTTGGCAAACAAATGTTGTTTTAGTAGTTAGTCGAGGGAATTATTGATCGATGTGTTATATTGTCGAAAAACTGTCAGTAATTCTCAGTTCTTCGAGAATGGAGGCGTTAGTCCACCTTGATGCCCATGGAACCCGTGACAGCCTTCCCCAGCACCACATTTCAAATGCATCTATTCTACGTCTCTCGCTTTCTCTCAGAGTCCAAGCCTCCGCGCCATACATGACTATTACGAAGACAAGAGACTTAACTGGGTGCATTATCGTCGTGATGGTCTTACATATCTTTTCCAGCTTTGACATCACATTTTTTGCCATTTCAGTTCTTCTTATCACCTCAGCCTCACATCCTCCATTGTTTATGATTGCAGGATACAAACATACATAAAACCTAAAATTTTTAAAAGACTTAAAAAATACTCAGTTCCACATCATGTCCAGACTCATGGGACAGTTGATCTCCCTACCTGCACATATTTCTGGACTTAAGCGTATCGGATTTAAACACTCACCTGTTTGAGGTTATCCCTGTAGAGACAGTGCACAGTGTTGTCATTGAGGGTGATGAAAATATAGGGTAGCGACGGGGTGGGTAGGGAGGTGCCACCCACCTGCACCTTGCTGGACGTCACCGAGACTACCTGCGCACTCGGTGAACGGTAGCTGCACTGGTGTTGCCATAGCTGAAATATATTTTAAACATCAGTCAAATTTGTCTGGACCTATCAGAAATGTACAGAAACGTAAACAACTTGTAATCACTTGTCGCAAAGACATCTGGTGTTGGTAGAGCTGATATATATATTATACATTGGTTAAACTTGGCTGGACCTACCAGAAATTTAGTAACACATTTTATTTTACTTAACATAATGGTATACCCCAACGTTCTCACCTCATCATCAGGGGAACATAAACAAGACTGGATTATATTTAAACTGGTAACGACATACACACAAGTCTAATAGTAAAAATTTGGGTTGGGGATTGTGGGTGGAGGGAGGCAGGAGATAACTTCAGCAAGCAGCGATGAGACCTTGGGAATGTGTGTATTTACCAGCTATTCATTGCAATGCGCCGACTTAGATATTTACAGGGCCTCTAATCTGTTCAATTTATTGTATATCCATTAATGTTGATATGGAAGGATTTAGCATTATCGTTAGAAATTGTGATCGGTGACACTACCAGTTCGCATATAATTCAGCTTTGCGCACCCCTGATGACAAGGTGAAAACCTTGAAACCGGTAGGATTATGTCGTTATATAAAGTGGAATAGACAGTGTTAAACTAAAAAAAATTCAATGCCTTTAAACCTGCACAGTGTTAATGCCTTAACTATAAATAATATAATTCAGTCTAGTTTGTGTTCCCCTGAAGATGAGGTGAAAAGCTTGAAACTGGTAGTCTTATATGATACTATTATATAAAGTTGAATAAACAGTTTTTGACTGAACAACTTAAAATGTCTTTAAACCTCCACAGTGCTAATGCCTTCACTATAAATAATATAATTCAATCTTGTTTGTGCTCTCTGATAATGAGGTGAAAAATGTTGAAACCGGTAGGGTTATACAGTTATATAAAGTGGAATAAATAGAGTAAGACTTAACCAATTCCAATGTCTTTAAATCCACAGTGTTAACGCTTTAACTATAATTGATATACAGAAAATTTATAATAAAAGAAAATAATAAATAATATAAATACTAACGACAGTGTTGAAGCAGTCTGGCATGGTGTGAGGTGTTGCACTGCCTTTGGCTAGCAAAGAGTGCACCGGGAGGGCCCTCTCCACCAGCCCCCACAGTTCCACGCAGGCCCCGCGCAGAGGGGGGCCTCCCGTGGCCACTATCAAGGAGTCAGTGTCCTCGCGGGACGCCCATCTTACTTGGACTATCTGGGAGCCTGCGGGGAAATGACAAAAGTATAATTAAATGAAAGATTATAACGTGTCGAAGAATGAGATATTGAACGGCGAGTTGCAATAGGAAATACTGTTAATGAGGACATATATTCAAATCAAGCAATAGTATCATTTTGCCGTTTAGCTCATGACTCAGTATCGTGACTCCCATGAGAGCCCTTGACGACTACCCTCCATCCATAATAATAAGATCTAAAGGTCCTTGTGGACGAAGGTTTTCCTTCCGCTGCCGTGGGCTTCTGTGGGTGCAGGGCGGAGGCTGCCTAAAGTGTCGCGCAGCTACTCGACGTATGTGCTATCCATGGTCCTTTCGTGCGACGTTGCTTCTGCGAAGAAGTCACCAGGGAGTCGCAGGTTCTTTCCGTATGTCAGTTCGGTGGCGTTGACATCCGTGTCGGATCTGACTGCGGCGCGGAGTCCGAGGAGAATGATAGGCAGCTCGTCTATCCACTTTTTGTCGTTCGCTAGACGGGCTGTGAGTGCAGTCTTCATTGACCTGTGCCATCGTTCTATGATGCCGTTGCTTTGTGGATGGTATGGTGTTGTCCTTCTTTTCTCGACTCCGAGTAGTTTCATGAGGGCGGAAAATAGATGACTCTCAAATTGCCTTCCTTGGTCGCTGGTGAGAGTTGTAGGGCATCCGAAGCGGGATATCCAACCTTCTAATACGGCGCGAGCGACGGATTCCGCCGTGATATCCACGAGCGGAACGGCCTCGTGTGGCTCTGTCAATCATCGTGAGCAAGTATTTCTCGCCGTTCTGAGATGTAGGTACCATAGTTTTGACTGACAGCGCGGAAGATATGTTGCTGTCTCGTTTCCTCACGGAATGCGGTCTCCGCTAGTAGTGAGTTGAATGACCGACCGTGTGAACTTTGCACATTGTTTGTCTCGCATTGTGAAGCATGCGAGTTTGATGATTGGGCGGGCAAAGATCGCCTCGTGGGTTCAGTGACCGCACGTATAGTCACTAGAAAAGGATAATTTATATGGCACTGTTTAGAGAACAAACTTTCCTCAAGTGCGCTGAAAATCGGGATTCGAACCTGCGATTATTAACAGTTTAAAACTTATGACATTTCATTTTTGGGAGTTATGAACGGATGAATATGAATTCAGAAGTTATGAAAAAGTTTCAGGTTAATCTATCCTGTAGCATTGATGTTCCAGATAATATTTTTCAACAATTTGTATTGAAAATTAAATTATGAATGATACACGCTGAGAAAAATTCAGCACAGTCCACTATTGAAAATTATATTATGAATGATACACGCTGAGAAAAATTCAGCACAGTCAAAATAACATAATTCTAAATGGAGCAACGATTTATAAAAAACATATACGAAATAACTCTTAACCTCAATCTTTCTCCCGTATTCAGTATAGCAACACGAGAGATTTTTGTGTTTTTTTTTTCTGCAGTTTGAAATGGAGTTTACAAGTTTTGATATTGTGATGGAGTTTCGTCATCGTCGTTGTTGCTGGGACCTCGTAGACGGTGATCCTCTCATCGTTGTTGGGCCTCGTAGTCGAGCCGTCTCCCTATCAGTGTAGGCAGAAAGGAGAGAGTGCCAGATATTGCTATCGCAACACGCATCTTTCACCTCTTCTACATTGATACACCTCATATTTTTTACAACCCAATTAATTTCATTACGATGAGATTTGACCTGTATAAAGTAGGAACTCGTAATTATTTGTACGTTAAAATGAAGATATGAAAGGTACTACTCACAATGTGTGTCCTTAATTGTGCTCTCCCTGAGGAAGAAGCTCGGCAAAGGCTGACTGGTGACCACAAGCGGTTCCTCGCACTGCCAGCTGCGTTTCACCGACACGCGGTAGCACTGGATAGCCTGGGACACGTTTCCCGAGGATACTGCCACCAGAAGGTGTCCGTCTGCAAAGTCATAGCACACTTTAGTAAAGAGTAACATTTTATATATTGGGTGTTAACATAAGTTGTGTCTGTTTTTTTCCAATTTAAAAATGAGCACCCAAAGTAAAACAAAACGGTAAAGGTTATACGTCATTCGAAAGAAAATTTTCTGCTCTACAAGATATTGTGTTTGCTTTTACGTTACATATATTATTTTATTTGATTACAAGCCTTCAAAATGGAATGGAATTTTCGATAGCTACTTCTCAATCTGCTCAGTCTGACATGTACAGATAGTCTGGGAGCTTTGTAGATATTATACAGCTCGTCGTTGTATCGTATTCACCAGATTTCACCGTCATTCACGGGGCCCAGGATCCTACGTAGTACTCTTCTCTCGAAGGCATCCAGCAACTCTGCGGATTTAGCTGTCAGTGTCCATGCTTCGCATCCATATGCCACCACTATTCTAATAATTGTTTTGTATAGGGTGACTTTGGTTTAGTTGACATACTACCAAGGGTAAACGTATAAAAATTTTACTTTAAGATTAATGTGGAAGGACTGGCCCGCATGGTATCTGACTTTACAAATTCTAATTTATTCAGACTGAAAATTTGAAGACATTAGCGGTAAATTCAACTTACTCTTTCCGTAGCAAATGTCAGCGGTGGTAATGTATCCTCTGGTGAAGCCAAGGCACTCTCCGAAGACAGGGAGGGATTTCGGTGATGGAGAACTGGAGTCCATGGGCAGCAGGATAGCGCCCAGCATTCCCGTGGCTGTTATCACTACGGCCCCTTCAGCTGCCACCCCACTGAGGAAAGAATCAAATTTGAGAATCTTTAACTATTTGTCCATAACAGGAAGGCTATATTAACAAGTAAGCTTTGGAGTGTTATTTTGTGATCAAAACTACTCTACAGTACCCAATGACCGTCATAACGATTGACAAATCGCGACGGAACACGTGTATGAATGACAGAGACGATGCTCTACAAAGCCGAAGTTAGCCGATTATGGCCGACAGTCTCTTTCTTAAGCCCGATGTGTATTACTTACCGCCGGGTACTGTACATTTACTTCTTTCAGAATATCATTCACTTGATCCAACCATACTTTTTTTCCTCTCACATACCTTCGGCTCACATTTGTATTACATACATGTATTATAAGTCTTTCTCTATTCATTCGTTCCACATGCCGAAACCATCTCAATGTGCTCTTCTCCATCTTACTCAACACATCAGCCTTAAGTACACATTCATCCCTTATCACTTCATTCTGTATTCTATCATACATTGTCCCTACATGTATTCTTCTCAATGCACACATTTCTACAGCAGTTTTTTAACTCTTCTAAGTCTTCTTCCACATCCACGTTTCACTCTTATACATCAAAGTTGGCACCAAACTACTATTGTGGACTATCATCTTAGCAGATTTTGATACTGTCCAGTTCGAGTACATATATGTTTTAATAACCAATTGGCTTTATTTCCTATCGCCACACGCCGTTCGATATCCCTCTTAACTCTACTCTTCCATCATCTGAAAATAATACTAACCAAATAGTAGAATTCCTCAACTTGCTCCAATCTTTCATTATTCACCCGTACGTCGCATTTACTACATAAATAATGATTTTTATTTCTGCTTTAGCGGTTCGGGAAACTTTTACGCAGGTGTAAAATGGTTGAAAACCATTGCCCTAGACAAAACAACCAACTCACCCAAATTGTCTTACGGAAGGGGCGAACCTGACATGTTGAAACTTCTCTGTGCAAGGTGTGGGCTCCGGTTTCTTCTCTGAAGATATCGTTATCTTCCGTCCATTGTGGAAGAAGGCAGCTTTAATTATATGTTCACCTGTAAAGAGAATGATTGACTTAATGCTTTCAATAAAAAGAAGGTGACAATTTAAATACCACCATTTGCTAATTCCCCGTGGGTGCACCCAAATAATTAGATAGTCCAGAGACGCACCCTAACGCAAGGCCAAAATTTAAATGTCTGCCGTTAAAATGTCCATGGAGAAGGTCGATCAGCAATGTTGCAAAGTTGACAACTGGGCCTCTAGGCAGGCTTTAATAATCGCATGAGGGGTCATTCCAGTTAAGGGCTGAAGGCGGACATCACCTATACTCGTGGGCTGACCCTTACCGAGAACGATAATCGCAGCTGGACCTCCAAACCAATGGAGCGAGCCCCGTTAAGACAGAGAGTGCTTCTGTCGAGCATATCCTATAAACCCACATAGAAATTATGTGCAACTCAGCTTATAAAACTCTAGGATTTGTAATGAGAATCTCTAAGTCGTTTAAAAACCAAATTGAGCTCAAAATGTTGTTTAATTCATTGATCCGTAGCAAACTAGAAAGCAACGCTTGCATTTGGAGCCCGGTGGGGGCGCAGAACTCACTCATGGTGGAGAAGGTACAAAAAAAATATCTACGATATCTCTATATGAGTGAGTTTGGTATCTATCCATGGCTTTATCCTACTTAGTTTCTGCTGGGTATGCTCGGGTATAACTCCTTGAGCGTAAGAAGATATCTGCGTCTCCTGGTATACGTTGTCAAACTCGTTCGAGGAGTTGTGAGCTGTCCAGTATTACTACAAAGATTAGCGTTAAATGTTCCTAACAGTTACACTAGACTGCGACGGCAAGAACTGTTCTCAATAACATACGCAAGAACGGATCTTCCAGCCGCTATGCCTGTTGGAAGGGCCTTAACTCTTCTGAACGGGACTGCTTCGGATATTGACGTATTTCATATCACATTACCAAAAGCAAAAGTAAATTATCTTCTAAGATTGAGCGCGTTAGAAAGCACTCATCAACGTACTTAAGTGACTTTGAATATATGGGTATGTTTGTGTGTATATATTTATGCATATACAGTATTTTTTATTTTATATAATTTTTCTTTATTTTTAATGTTAATATTTCTTGTATTTTTTCAAAGTATATTAATTGGGTTAAGCCTGTTTTGAGAATAATAAATAAACAAATAAAAAATCTTGGCGAAAGCCAACAGTGCCCATCATTGACCGCCAATCAGGACCCTCCTGGCATCTTAGTGCCAACTTCTATGTGCCCAGCACCTGGCTGTATAGCACATTATTCCCAAGAATACTGTACTATAGTAGTCTGCTTGTGTGGAATGGTAGGCCTCATATGGGCTTCGTCAAGCGCGAAACAGATTGAAAAATGATGGAGACGGATGGTACACAAAGTTCGAGACATAACAGAAGACCACGGTGCTCAGCATTGATCATACAATGAAGAAAAAGGATATTAACATGTTGCTGAAAAACGTAACAAAAAGAATATAGAACGAACCTGGAAAACTGGCCGAGTGCAGACACACCCAATCGTTGAGCAGATGATCTCTTGGATAATAAAACTTTATATCCCCGGCCATATCGGCGACCAGCAGGCATCTACCCTGGACCTCCCATTCTAGAGCAGAGACGTGGCAGGTGAGGGACGCGACCAGGTGGCAGGACCATGGCGTGTTGATGTCGCACACGTACACGTGCGAGCCCCACGACCTTCCCGTCGTGTCATCGAGCTCTGTCTGCGATGTGAATGCAGCTATATTCCCTGTTGATATTGTGCACAGTGTTGGGCCACCATTCAGACTGTAAAAGAGTTTCGGAAAAGTTATCAATCATTTTATTTGTCGATGGTGACATTATTACAGGTAGGTGAGCTTAGTACAGGTTGACGACTTCTGTGGTTTAGTTGGTAAGACACTTGTCTTCTGACCGAAAGGTTGCGGGTTTAATTCCCGCTGGAACCCAGATATTTTTAATATATACGAGGGCGGTTCAATAAGTACCCGTGTTTGATGACAGATGGCGTTGCTAAGGCAAGTTGCTTCGAAGCAATTTAAGCGAGATCCAAAGGAGTTTTTGCGTTGAGTTGTCACCGTCGATGAGACCTGGATTCATCATCAAAACAATGGGGTCCTTCTATCTTAAATGTGTTTTCTGCTATTTATGTGTTTTAGAAATGTATTTAAATATATTATGTACATACTACGTTGCTATCAATAAAACTATATTTATTTATTTATAAGGGATAAATGTGAACTTAAGGTTGATGTGTTGAGTAAGGTGGAGAAGGAGCACGCTGAGATGGTTTGGACATGTGGAACGAATGAATGAAGAAAGACTAACAAAACAGATATACAATACAGATGCGAGTGGAATGTGTGTGAAAGAAAAACCAAGAAAAGTATGGTTGGATCAAGTGAATGATATTCTAAAAGTATGTCACTGTCCTTTCTGCCTACCCTAACAGAGTAATGGTGTGATAGTATGTATGTATGTAAAATAACAAATATGTTTTTGGAATGGGTAAAATCAGCACACATAAACCTATAGACAAAATTTTGTATAATACAAAAAGATGTCATTTATATGAAGATTTTGTAATGAGAACATTATTAAAAATATAATAAATATCTTTAATATATAACAAATCCACTGTACGCTAAAATATCACCTAACATTCAAAGTAAAACAACAATGTTTATGTTAACCTAAAATATTAACTATTATTAAAATAAACTTACCATTCTAAACTTGGAGGAGTACATTTTAAAGGTTTTCGATACATTGCGTAAATGAGCTCCATTTTATATATTTGCTATGATACTTATTAGATAAATAATTCAAGAAAACACACTACTACGGACAGACAGTCAACTCAGACTGTCACTTTGGCGGCCATATTGGAATGGCATCGGTTGTTCCAAACGTAAAAAATGTCGAATTAAAGTTCGTTCGGAAACTCAATAAGATTAAGTATGTTTTACGTCACTAGAAAAAGTTATGCTAAAAAAATTGTTACAACAAAAACGTTTTGTTTTAACGTTAACTTAAGTTATATTTTAATTAAATCTCAAACTATACATGTGTTCAATGTCTTATTGACATTATTTCATGTAATACGTAAACATAATTCATGAATATTTATTTGTATATATTATCCCGTTGTGGGGTACGCAGAGAGAACAACTCTCTTAACTTTTATATCCAAGCACATAAATTTTGTCTCCTCCACAATCATATATCTCGTCATGAACAATATTCTATCATTCATACTTCTTACTTTCGTTCATAATCCAGTCTAATTTGTCCAGTTACGTTTTCCTCGGTCTGCCTCTTCCATAAACACCTTCCATTTCTGACTTGTATATTCGCTTAGTCATTCTTTCATCATAAATTCTCTCCTCATGTCCAAGCGGTCTTAAAGCTCCTTTCTTCGTCTTAGTTAAAACATTACTTTTTCCATGCATTCATTTCAAATATTGACTCTCTACACTTTTTTTCTTAGCTTGCGTTTTAACAATTGTAAAAAAAAATCATAAATATTTATTTGTAAGTATTAATAATTCAAATGTTCTTTTGTGCAATACATATTCACCCATCAAGAAACTTTGCATTATAACAGATGTATAATGCAAAGTATCTTAATGGGTGAACGGTAAAAACAAGAAAAAAAGGAAGGAATACTAGTGAAGTAAGTTGAAATGTTGATTATTTTAAAGTAGTAGTTAAAATTTCGGGTAATTCGTGGATTTATATTACTAGATTCAACAATATTTCTTTTTTACGCTTTCCTGCTTTCAAAATCAAAGAAGGAAAGTAGTTTTATGTTTATCAATTGTGATTTTTTCAACCATTGCTTTGCTCAAATTTTCATTGCATTGCTTAAATTTTTAAAGTATTTATGTAAATTTAATTAAAAGAGAAATAAATTAAATATAATTTGACCAACAAACAAAATAGTAAAAGTTATGGGTGTCATGTTCCAAGAGTAAGCATGCTTACTAGGTACTCAGTTTTAGTTGCTTACTTAAATACCGAGTTTTAATAACATATACTCGTACTTCTAATGAAACCGGTGATTCACAATATAAGAATATAAAATTAATAGATTATTTTGCAAGATGTAAAACGAATAAAAAAAGCTATTTCAGAAAATTTATGAATGTAGAGGATACAATTTATGGTACAGGAGATGATACATTGTACAGTACCCGGCGGTAAGTAATACACATTGGGCTTAAACTCAAAACGTATAAATGCCAGAGACGACGCTCTGCAAAGCCGAAGTTAGCCGGTTATGGCCGACAGTCTCTTACTTAAGAAAGTCTAATGATGTTTTCATTCGATTGTTTTGTATGTATTTTTATTAGGGATCTTTGCAGCCCATTCATCGAAACTAAGGGTGCGGCAAATTTTCCATCGGCGTGCTGAATTAATTTCATTTAAAAAAATCGATGTGTCTTCCTGAATTCATTTAATTTCTTCTTCTTCTCAGTGTCATGTCAGGTCCCCCCACGTTGAATATCACTTGAGAGTGGACATTTTTGTCCCCGGCAGTTCGAAAAAGATCTCCAACGCCCCGTATGCAAGTCCAATCACGTATATTGCGGAGCCAGGAGATTTGCCTCCTGCCAACACCTCTTCAGTCTTCTATTTTGCCTTGGATGGTCTCAGGTGCAGTAATTTGTACTTTGCTCCCTTAAGTACATGCCCCAAGTAGGACATCTTTCGGATTTTAATATTAGTTAGCAACTCTCTATCAACGTTGGCTCTTTGGAGAACCCTTGTGTTGCTGACCATATCCGTCCAGGGTATCCGTGGCATTCTCCGGTGCATCCACATTTCGAATGCTTCCAGTCGGTTCATACTACCAACTTTGAGGGTCCATGATTCCACTCCATGTAATAACACTGACCAAACGTAGCATTTGACTAACCGTTGTCGAAGTTTCAAGTTTAGATTATCATCGCAGAACACGCTTCTCATTTTATTAAACGTCGCACGAGATGATTCAATTCTGCACTTGACTTCGGTTTCTGGGTCGAGGTCTTCCTCAACCACGGCTTCCACTCATATTTGAACTGTATATTTGTTTTGTTAGCCTTTCTTCATTCATTCCGATCACGTGCTCTTTTTCATCTTACTCAACAACATTTAGTTCACGATAATCCCAAATCATTCTGTATTCGATCTTATATTGTCACATGCATTCTTAGTGTACGCATTTTTAAAGAATTTATTTCTACGCAATTTTATAGCATTTACAAGAGCCCCTTTCAGTTTTTTCTACATCCACGTCCACTTCTATCACTAGTATATAGTTTTAAAATTAATAAATAAAAAAATTTGTGAACTTTATACGCGTGTTTATTTATTTTTTTGTTTAAATTTTTTTTTTATAAAATTAAAAACCAACTGGCATTCATTCCAACAAAAATAAAAAAACGGTCGTGTATATTGTGACCTACCATTTAAAATGTTTGGAACATTCTTGCAACATTAGGTGACAAACTTCAAAGCGGTTCCATTTTTACTGCTTGGAATATCAGTGTTAATCGGAGGAATCGGGGAATGAACATGGTGGTGCGTTGAGCAAGTCTAGAGTTTGTGACTGACAGAAGTGATTAAAGTGAATGAAATACGTGTTAAACTGTGAAAAAATGAAATAAAAAAGAGATATTAGTGTACAATATATGTGTGCCACGATGTTACGGACTGGTATATGTGAATTATACCCAAGAATTTGGATATATTCCCTGTTGGCGATTGTCTTGTTTACATATGTCCAAGGTAGGATACACAACAAATGTTAAGTTTTGTAGTTATTTTGTCTATTTCCAATATATATTTGTCGCTTATGTTTACATTAAAATGTTGTCCAACTGTTAAATATAATATAATAACACTTTTTTGTATTTTAAATCAGTTAAAAATCTCGTTTATGGTGGGTGTATTTTTTCATTGGCGTAACTACCGTTTTAGACAAGCGGGCAATTGTTAAGCCTTGGAGTTGTTTTTTTTTTTTAAATATTGTCGGCGTTTTATTTCAATAACGTATTGATTAATCGTTAGAATGAAAATAAATGTAACAAAAAACAGTCTTAGATCGGAATATTTTCAAATATTTATACATAATTATCATAAAGCTGTCTCTCTGTCTGGATAGGCAGAGAGGAGAGATCGACAGACTTT
Source organism: Odontocerum albicorne (assembly GCA_949825065.1). Lineage (NCBI taxonomy): Eukaryota > Metazoa > Arthropoda > Insecta > Trichoptera > Odontoceridae > Odontocerum > Odontocerum albicorne. The sequence continues at coordinate 4,656,804 of OX463867.1, forward strand.
ATTTCGTTTCTTCTATATACATACATCTCATAAAGCACCTACAATTTCTCGAACTTTTTACGTCTCTTTCAAAATAACATTCACTTGATACAACCACACTTTCCTTGGTCTTCCTCTACCACGCCTTCCACTTACATTTGCACTGTAAATTTGTATTGTTAGTTTTTCTTCATTAAGATCACGTTCATTCCTAATCACTGCATTTCGTATTCAGTCATACATTATTTAGAGGTAATGGCCGCGCGGTAATTTACTGTACTTCCGTAGGGAAGGTCGTTGGATCGAATCCCGCGCTGTGCTACTCCCCTCGAATAACGCTGGCATTTATTCCGCCTAGTATTCGAAGGTATAAGGATACCTATGACTTCGGTCATATCTATTCTTTCAAAAAGACGAAAAAAAAAACATACCGGTAAGCCCCGATCTTCACACTTCAGTGTGAAGAAGACCAAAGAAAGTTTAGTTGGATTAAGTTAATGATATTCTGAAAGAAGTAAATGTAAAATGTATTGATGCAGAAGAGACGAAGGATATCAAGATAGGAAAGTCTACCGCTCTGTCATCTCAGCCTACCCCGACAGGGAAATGGCGTGATAATATCATGTGTGTATATTTATATTTCATTGAATAGCAATTTTAATATTTTATCTCTGTCCTGCGACGGTTTCTGTCAGACAGAATGTTTCCTACCTGAGTATCATAAAAGTTTGGCCATGTCTGGTCAAGTCTCTATTCGTCTTGAGGCGAGGAACAACTACCACATCTAAGGCGTGATGGTATGCATAAATGTTTTAAATTTAATTATTCAGCACAATTGAAGTATTCTCTAAACTACGGTTTCTTAGAATGAATATTTATCATTTCATATCTCAAGATAATTAAAAAAATAACTCTTTTTTTTCAGTTATCCGAGATAACTTGACAGTGACGAATTGTTTTATTTTACGATGAGCAATCATAATAAATAAATAAATAGGTTGACAGTAACACAACATAAATAACATTAAATCGATAAAAGAATAGCGACATTTTTTATTTCATGACTATTTGTTTTTAATTGAGTCCATCTTTTTTCCTCACGTTGGCAACACTGTATGTGATATACATTCAAATTTTCAGCCATATTGAATGGGCAGTTTGTGTTTGACACGCAAGTATTTACAAAGCATTTTGGCACGTTTGTGATTTTTTCATCTTAAAAAAACATATCGGTAGAAAACAGAGTATCTGTACCTACCATTCGAGAACACAAATGCAATCACTCCGGTAATGCAAATGGATGGAGAAACATTACCAAATTGTGACTCCTTTAAGTATCTTGGGTCACTCATCCACAGCGATGGAGGATGTGCAGCAGATGTAACACAGAATTAGTGTGGGATGGATGAAGTTTAGATCAATGGCGGGAGTTCTATGTGATCCGAAAATGCCAGTAAAGTTAAAAGGAAAAGTATACCAAACGATTGTCAGACCCACACTTCTCTATGGCTCCGAATGCTGGACGATGTATAACTCTTACTCTAGGCTACTAGAAAATGCTGAAATGCGCATGCTAAGATGTTCAGCTGGTGTGTCCCTAAGAGACAAATTAAAAAGCTCACGCATTCGTGGAAGCCTAGGTGTTACAGACATCAACAGCAAGATGGAGGAGAGGCGATTGAGATGGTATGGGCACGTTGAACGCAGACCACCCGATCACATTGTGAACCAGGCAATCTCCATGGATCTTCCTCGAATAACAACCAGAGGAAGCAAAAAGATAACCTGATGCAGAGGCACGGCCTGGGGTATGTAGTCCGGGACAGAAGAGCATACAACCTGAGGACGGGGAGAGCTGATCCCAACATTCTTCGCAGACACTGAGTTGGGATGGAGCCAGGGAGAAGAAAAAACGAGTGTACAAAGATTTTTATCGAGATTTTACGCCGTTTGCGATAGACAGTCCGAAGAAAACGGTCAGAATTGTGGGCAAACTTCTGGACGGCTCACATTATGGTATATGACTTTTTGAAATCATCACTTCTTTCGGCATTCTGTCATACATTGTCACTCCATGTATTCTTCTCAATGCACGCATTTGTACAGCATTTATTCGGCTCTTCTCAGTCTTTTTACACGTCCTCGTTTTATTTCAATATATCAAAGTTGGCTCTAAAATACTATTCTGGACTATCATCTAAGCATATTTTGATACTGTCCTGTTCGAGTATTTATGTTTAAGTGCTCTAATGACTTTGTTACCTATCGCTACACGCCGTTCGATATACCTCTTAACTCTTCCATCATCTTTGAAAATACTACCTAAAAAGCAGTATTCCTTAACACTCTCATTTTCACCCAAATGTCGAATTTACTTTTCCTTTCACTCTGCACTGTATAAGTTGTCGTTTTATTATTATTATTATTATTTGAGTTGGAACTTTCCTGCTTAAATGCACGTTAACTCGCTGAGAAAAGTATATATAAAATGTAAAACATTTTAACGGTATATTTTACGAATTTTTCAGCGTTTTCCCAGCAATTTGTAATGCGTGATTTATCAGAAAGTTTTCTCTAAAAATGTCAATCTCGTTCCAAGTAATTACATCACCCGTATCGACTAAATTTTGTTTCAAACTTACTTAAAACCGCTGGGTTTGTTTTTAACAAAGGTCCCAAAACTTTTATTCCAATCGATCATTATATTTTTTTCACTTAGAAGTCGTTATCATTACAAACAGATATGTACATATACAGGTTTTTAAAAATCATATTCAACATTTTGCAAATTAAATTCAACCTTTTGTAAATCGAATTCAACCTTATTGAAATCAAATTTAACCTTTTAAAAATCGAATTCAACCTTATGCAAAGCAAATTTAACCTTTTACCAATCAAATTCAACCTATTGCAAATCAAATTCACCCTTTTGTTAACAAACTAAGCTTAATTAGTTGAAATTTTAAATTATATTATTATTTATTGTTAAGGCATTAACATTGTGGAGGTTTAAAGACATTGTAATTTGTTTTATAAAACACTGTTTATTCCACTTTTTTGTAACGTTATAATCCTACCGGTTTCAAGGCTTTCACTTCATCATCAGGGGAGCACAAACAAATTGATGATGTGAAAGCCTTGAAACCGGTAGGGTTTTAACGTTACAAAAAAGTGGAATAAACAGTGTTTGATAAAACAAATTACAATGTCTTTAAACATCCACGGTGTTAATGGCTTAACTATAAATAATATATTAAATTAAATGTCAGTACGGCAAAAAGGGCACAAATGTATAAAAAGTGCAAATTTAAAGATTTAATGTTGTCTCTCAAAACATTTAATAGAATAAACAGTATTTGATGAAACAAATAACATATGTAGATACTTCATAATTTAATCTATAATGTTTCTCCTGCAGCAGCTGATGGTAATTTCATATGTAGTATTTAACAATTCACCATAATTCATAATAATGTATACAAAAAATGACATATGTAAAGTTTTTGTATACATTATTATGAATTGTTAAATACTACATATGAAATTACCATCAGCTGCTGCATGAGAAACATTATAGATTAAGTTATTAAGTATCTACATAAGTATGTCAATTTTTGTATTACATTATTATGAATTGTGGTGAATTGTTAAATACTGCATATGAAATTACCATCAGCTGCTGCAGGAGAAACATTATAGATTAAGTTATTAAGTAGATACATAATACCTTAGTCTATAATGTTTCTCCTGCAGCAGCTGATGATAATTTCATATGTAGTATTTAACAATTCACCATAATTCATAATAATTTAATACAAAAACTGACATATGTAGATACTTAACTATAATGTTTCTCCTCTTGTAGCTGATGGTCATTTCGTATGTCCATAAAATGTTATAATATAATTGTTACAATCTCTTGGGGGTAACAGTTACAACAGATTTTTCAATAATATATATCAAACGATCATGACTTGCAGGATCAGCTAGCATATATCGCGCACAGTATTAGATTTTTGAAAAAAAAAAAATTTGATTCATCTTTGGAGAATATGGCTGTAGAGAAATTAGAGTATGCCTTGTCTCTCCAACAAGATCACACGTTTCGTGCGTCTTGTGGAGGATTACGTTGAACAAAATTAATTTATTTAATTTACGATACAACAGTGACTTTTACAAACACATGATTAATACAAATATTTAAAATTATTGACAAAAATACAAAACTTTATCTGAAACTAACATGAAATAGTTGATACAAAAAAAATAGTTGTAATAATAACGAAGACGTTATTTAAAATGAATAAACTTCTTCAATATATTCTATATAATAACCTTCGTGGCCTAGTTAGTAAGACGCTTGTCTCGTAAACCCGGAGGTAGCAGGTTCGATTCCCTTTGGAACCCAGATTTTTTTTAAATGATTCCAGTCTTGTTTTCACTTAAGGCCTCTTAACATCTTTCTGGTTAGTTGGAAGACATTGCCACTTGGCAATAAGCGAGCCAGGTTGTACTGTACAACGAAAGTGTAATACAATACAATGTTATTTTATTCAAATTCGTTTTAATCTTTATATTTTGAATTTGTTGACAAAAGGGTGAATTTGATTTGCATAAGGTTTAATTTCATTTTCAAAAGGTTGAATTCGATTTGCATAAGGTTTAATTTGATTTTCAAAAGGTTGAATTCGATTTGAATAAGGTTGAATTTGATTTGCAATAGTAAATTTGAAGTGTAAAACCTGAACTATCATTTGCATTTTGACAACCTATTTATTTTATTTTATTTATTTATTTAACACTTTTATTGCTAATACAATCTGACGGGCTTATTGCCAGGCGTCAATCTCTTCCAACCAACCAGACTAAAGTAAATGGAGCAAGTTACATGGTTGCATAAATCATTCAAATGACTATCCATCTCCACGAAATTCATCAACACTTTTATTTTTTTATTTTTTATTTATTTATTTTTTTCAAAACAGGCTTAGCCCAATTACTTTAAAAAATACAAGACATTAAAAAAGAAGAAAAATTGCATAGAAAAAAAATAAAAAAATTATATAAAATAAAAAATAATGCATATGTATACAAACGAGTATATACACAAAATCATATGATACACATATATTCAGTCACTTAAGTATGTTGATGAGTGCTTTCTAACGCGCTCAATCTAAGAAGAGAATTTACTTTTGCTTTTGGTAATGTGATATGAAATATGTCAATATCCGAAGCAGTCCCGTTCAGAAGAGTTAAGGCCCTTCCAACAGGCATAGCGGCTGGAAGACCCGTTCTTGGGTATGCTATTGAGAACAGTTCTTGCCGGCGCAGTCTAGTGTAATTGTTAGGAATATTTAACACTTACGTGAGCATATGCCCACGAACCCCACAAAGACGGACAATCAACCTACATGGCCTAGTTGATAAGACGACTGTCTTCCGAAACGGAAGATGCGGGTTCGATTCTCGCTGGAAACCAAATTTAAAAAAAATATTTTTTCACTCTGGTTTTAACTCAAGGCCTCATACACATATTTATGATTGGTTGGAAGAGATTGCCAAGTGGCAATAATTTCACAAGATTGTACTGTGCAATAAATAAAGTATTATACATTATTCCCTCGGGCGATGCTACAGCTGCCAGTCGTGATTTGTATAGTACCTAATAGTGAGTTCGGGTTTTGAGTTAAAAGCGCCTTTGGAGAGAGTTTGTTCTCTAAACGGCGCTATATAAAATTGTCATTCAAATGGATGAATGTTCGCGAAAAACAGTAACTGGCGACCTCTGTGGTCTAAAAAGTGGTCCTCAAACCACGATTCGCGAATCTTAGTTAAGGAAATGCTAAACGTGGGAGTATCAGCGGTCGTGGTAGCGGTTATAAGGAGGGTCTGAATATCCGAGCTTTGAAGTAGGATCCCGCGTGTCTTTCGAGGACTTTTGAAGACCTTTTTTGAACTGTTTTTTAATTGATTATTGTGTTTTGTTTTACTATTTTTGTGATTTTCCCCCGTGCTTTTTGAGGATTTAATTGATTATTGTGTTTTGTTTTACTATTTTTGTGATTTTCCCCCGTGCTTTTTGAGGATTTAATTGATTATTGTGTTTTGTTTTACTATTTTTGTGATTTTTCCCCGTGCTTTTTACGGATTTTATTGATTATCGTGTTTTGTTTTACTATTTTTGTGATCCCCCCCCCCCCCGTACTTTTTGAGGCTTTGTGAAGTTGTACATGTCTGATTCCTTCTTGTATATTTTGTTTTTCAATTATTTGTCTATTTTGTATGTATTCTTTTGGCAAAGTGCGGGCAGTGCGCCTGTGGACGGCCCCGTATTGTGTTGGTAACATGTGATTTTACGAGTTGATTTCTGTTTCATTGCTAAATATTTTTGTTGCAATTGGGTAAAATTATTTTTTATTTTGTATATTCTGTCAATCTTAATGTGTTGACACTCAATACTGGTTCTTTTATATATTTTTGTTATAAGGTACATTGTACCGTTTACTTATAAATAAATAAAAAAGCATCAGCACTAAAAAAAAACGATTTATTTTGTTCCATTTTCAAAATGACACAAAAAACCTCTCGAACAATTTGAGTAAACAATGGCGTGAAAAAATGGGCCGAAGTTGTTATTACCTCTTAAAATAATATACATTCAGCACGTTTGAAACGAAGTCTTCACGACATCTATCCGAGAAATACAAAACTTCTTTCCGGACAACCATATTATTTTCTAACAGAGTTCGAAGCGATCTCTGTGGCCTAGGTAGTCTGATGGCATGTTAGAGTTGATTGTTTTTGACTCCGAAATAGACGAAGAAAAACTAACCAAACAAATATCTGCTGGACGATGTATACATCTGCTGGACGATGTATTACTCTGCTGTACGATGTATAACTGCTGGACGGTGTATATAATGCTGGACGGTGTATATAATGCTGGACGATGTATTACTCTAGGCAACTAGAAACTGCTGAAATGCGCATGCTAAGATGGTCAGCTGGTGTGTCCCTAAGAGACAAAATAAAAAGTTCACGCATTCGTGGAAGCCTAGGTGTTACAAACATCAACAGTAAGATGGAGGAGAGGCGATTGAGATGGTATGGGCACGTTGGACCCGATCACATTGTGAACCAGGCAATCTCCATGGATCTTCCTCGAATAACAACCAGAGGAAGACCAAAGAATTTATGGGTGGTGCAAAAAGATAACCTGATGCAGAGGCACGGCCTGGGGGACGTAGTCCGGGACAGAAGAGCATACAACCTGAGGACGAGGAGAGCTGACCCCAACAGTCTTCGCAGACAGTGAGTTGGGATGGAGCCAGGGAGAAAAAGATGTGGAACAAGTGAACTATGTGTCGAGATAGAAAAGTCTTGCGCTCTTTTGTCTTTTGTCTACCTTGACAGGTTAAACGGTGTGAAGGTGTGCGTGTATGTATGTTTAACTTTATAAAAAGATTTTTTCGAAAAATGAAAGATTTTTTTCGAAAATTAATGATTTTTTTTCGAAAATAAATGATTTTTTTTCGAAAAAATGAAAGATTTTTTTTCGAAAAATGAAAAAGATTCTCAAACTCCTTTTCGGAGTTTTTTTTCTCTAATTATGTATCACACGTGTAAAGTTTAAACACACGTGCATATGATTATTGTTATTCTCTTCCACCTCAGCAATTCCTGTCTATTTCTGGATGGGGGGGAACTCTGACTATCTTTGGATATCAATTATCTGTCCGATTCCAAAAAAATGTGGTACGAGACAATGAAAAAACTTAAAACATTCTAAAATAAAATCACTAAAAAACGATTTAGTAAAAATACACTGGATAAAGAACTCTACATTTGTGGAACCCAGTATTTATGACGGGCCGGTTGATAAGTTTCATTCCTAATTTTCCTTTTCTCCACCACTCCTTTCTTTTCCTTTCATTGATGATATCTCACTTTAACTTCTACGCCTTAACCCTTATCTTGGCAAAGTTCAATTTATCCAAATATTAACGTTTTTCTTCGGTGATTCCTTGTTATATGGTAAGTTATGAAGGAAAACTGAGGAAAAAATAATCACAACTTTTCCTTATAACTGTTTTTATATAATATGTAACACCCACGTTACATTGCCAAAATATCAATTTTTATAAAACACAAAAAGCGCTAAAAAATGATTCTATAATCTAAAACAAGAACAACATTTACATAGCTGAATTATCAACAAATAAAATGCTTTGAATAAAATTATCTATACATGTATGTTAGAGATTAATAAGATATTTAGATTATTTACCCCAATTTTCAAAACTCACCCACGCTGTCCAGACATGTTGACCCGATGTCGTTTGAAAGGTTGTAGCGTTGCCAATATTTATCACCAGATGATGATACCACTGCACACAATAGTGCATGTATAGTATTTGAATGTGTTGCCATATTTGAAATTATGTTAGTTGCTGGATTTAAAAAAATTTCCCTAAATTATTGTAACACCTGTGTTACAATGTCATAAGGGGTTTAATACTACAAAAATCTCTGACTTTAGTATTGACTAAACCCGCTGGGTTGTTAAAGTTCGAAGGCTTGCCCTGAAAAGGAATTCTGGAATGGAGACATCGCTTAAAAGCGTTCATTCGTATTACGTTGTTGATAGTGCTTACATCATTGTTTAGTTGACAGGCTTATGTTACATCTTTGTCAGATAAAAGAAAGATTTTTCACCTCACAACCTCGTTTAAGCTTGTCATGTTACACGTTCCTTATAGGCCCACTCGGTAAAATGTTTTGTTCCATAGTGAAGTGCTGTCTCTATTGTATAATATCCTTAAATATTCCGCCACCTTCTCTTATCTCGCCGAAAATATTCAGCGTCTTTCCAATGATGAACTGGCGCTACGCTCAAACAGACATTGTTTATTAGCCTTCCCAGTTCACCGCTCTTTTTTTTTACGTCGTCCTTTACTGTCCATGCAGTGAGACTCTGTATCTGAGGGGTGTTCTTTTATAGGGAAGCAGAACTTTGAGATCGATTTTTTCTTCATCTAATCAATTGGTTGTTCCAAATCATTCCAATCAATCATTCCAATCAATCATTCCAATCAATCATTCCAATCAATAATTACAATCAATCATTCCAATCAATCATTCCAATCAATCATTCCGATAGAGCTTTTGCCGTTGCTGGTCCTGTGGCGTGGAATTGTGTGTATTATATTGTATTGTATTACACTTTCGTTGTATACAGCACAACCTGGAGGGCTTATTGTCATGTGACAATATATTTTAACCAACCAGAAATATTTTAACGAGGCCTTGAGTGAAATCGAGACTGAAATTGAGTGAAATCGAGAATCCATTGCGATATTCTTACTGAAGGTTTTTCAAGGTTCCTTTAACTGCCCCGCGATTCTAGAAGCACTAAGTTTATATGTACCTAATAAATATAGCCGTGCAAGGAATCACCCTCTGTTCTACATACCAACTTACAGGACGAATATCATGGCTAAACACTCAGTCACGCGTGGTATAGAGATATTGAACCAACTGAGTGATACTGTGCATATAGTCTCGGCACCGCCTAGCAGTATGAGAAGAATCCTGGCTGATATTCTTCCTAACGAATAAGCTAACGCTAGAAGCAGACCCTCTTTGTGTAACAGGAGAAATCCGTGCAAAGTGGATAAAACAAAAATATCGTTACATAAAGTGGAATAAACAGTGTTTGATAAAAACAAATTACAATGTCTTTAATAAACCTGCACAAAGTTAGTGCCTTAACTATAAATAATGTGATTAATTTTTTTAAATTATTTAAGTCTTTTATGAAATTAAAACAACTTCCTCATCCACCTAACATCGATTCTATTTACTCTTGAAATCCCACCTTGACGCACCGGGTACGTGTACGTGTTGACTAAAGTCTGCGTGTCTGGATGGGTGTCTTGCCAAGTTCTCCTCCAGAACGTGTGGCGACAGTGTCGTCTGATTGTTACGCATATAGAAAAGGGAACGAGATATTCTCGGAAGCTGTTTGGATATGTCCAACTGTCCAATACACATCTGCCTTTGAAATTAAAACCATAAAGAGCCTTGTCAGACTTCAAACACTATCGCTTTGAACGTGGGCCCAAATGGATTTGTATCGCGAGTCCAAATGCTTTATAACATAGCAGGGGTGGCCAACTTGTTTTGTTGGCGCGATCGACATTTTAAGTTAAAATTAGTCACGATCTACCTATCGAATTCGCGATCTACCTATCGAATTCACGATCTACCTATCGAATTTGCGATCTACCTATCGAATTCACGCCCTACCTATCGAATTTGCGATCTACCTATCGAATTCGCGATCTACCTATCGAATTTGCGATCTACCTATCGAATTCGCGATCTACCTGTCGAATTTGCGATCCACCTATCGAATTTGCGATCTACCTGTCGAATTTGCGATCTACCTATCGAATTCGGGATCTACCTATCGAATTTGCGATCTACCTATCGAATTCGCAATCTACCTATCGAATTCGCGATCTACCTATCGCATTTGCGATCCACCTATCGAATTCGCGATCTACCTATCGAATTTGCGATCTACCTATCGAATTCGCGATCTACCCTTCGAATTCGCGATCTACCTATCGAATTCGCAATCTTCCTATCGAATTCGCGATCTTCCTATCGAATTCGCGATCTACCTATCGAATCTGCGAGATTTAACACATTAACACACTGTTATTTCTAAGAAAGCTTCGTTAACAAATTCTCCATTAGAAATTTTTTTTTTGCTAAAATATAACTGACTTTAAACGAAGCGGTAGTATTTTAAAATAGTTATTTTTAACACATTTTTTTGTGTAAATAATGAATAGATGTAAATCAATACAACAATATATCCCTTTGAAACCATGGTTTAGTATTTATGTGAGTAAACGGTAGAATGTATTTCATAACAAAAATAATAAAAATATTCAAGAGTCAGCAGTGAGTGCTCGACACATTAAGACAGACATAAAAAAAATGACACAATTACAACATTTTAGAGAAATATATTTTTTTTATCCACTTTGCACGGATTTCTCCTGTTACACAAAGAGGGTCTGCTTCTAGAGTTAGCTTATTCGTTAGGAAGAATATCAGCCAGGATTCTTCTCATACTGCTAGGCGGTGCCGAGACTATATCCACAGTGTCATTCAGTTGGTTCAATATCTCTATACCACGCGTGACTGAGTGTTTAGCCATGATATTCGTCCTGTAAGTTGGTATGTAGAACAGAGGGTGATTCCTTGCACGGCTATATTTATTAGGTACATATAAACTTAGTGCTTCTAGAATCGCGGGACAGTTAAAGGAACCTTGAAAAACCTTCAGTAGGAATATCGCAATGGATTCTTGCCTTCTTGTTTCGAGGTTTCTATAGTTACACACGGTGAGAAGTTCGACATGGTGAGCATATTTTGGGCAATCGCTCTTTGTTCTGTACCATAGATATCTGAGGATTTTTTTTTGTATTTGTTCTATATTTTTTTTTATATTTGAGCTGATGAGGAGCCCAAACCGTAGATGCATATTCTAATTTGGTTCTAATTAGATAATTATATAAGTTTCGGAGGATATCGGTACTGTTAAATTCTCTTGATATTCTCATTATAAAACCGAGTAGTTTGTAACAGTCCGATATCAAACGTGAGACATGGTTAACGAATGTGAGTCCGACATCGAAGGTTACGCCCAAATCCTTGAATTCAGAAACTCTGTTTAGTGCCACTCCCTGTATAGTATACTGATGGTGGATTGGTGAAAACGATCGACTATAAGATACACAGACACATGTATTAATGTTGAACAGTACAATACAATACGGGGGTGTCCACAGGCGCACAGCCCGCACTGCGCAAAATATGTAAACAAAAGACAAACCCTTGAAAATCGAAATACAAATTGAAGAAAACAAAGTATTAAAGACGGAATCAGACAGTTGTAACTTCACGAATCTGCTACAGCGCGGTGGAAAAATCACAAAAATATTTTTAAAAAACACAGTAATTAATTAAAAAGCAGTTAAAAAAGTTCTTCAAAAGTTATCGAAAGACACGCGGGATCCCATTTCAAGGCTTGGATATTCGAAAGTGCATTTTCAGACACTCCTTATAGGTCAGCCAACTGACCTTATCCTGACCTAACCTTGTTCAATAATTTTCACATAGAAATGTGTCTTGCAGCCTGGTCATTCTTGTCGGAACTCGAATGTTAATAAATTCCAAGATTTTCGGACAATTCCATGACGATTTTGAAAAGTACAGTCAAGTTCGCTAATATTCACCGATTCGACAGACTAATCAAATCAATATAATAAGAATGAACAAGACGGAAGTGTCAGTCATGTACATAGGGTATTGTGAATAATCCCGGCTGCGAGAGTGTGGTCTGGATGATGAAACTATAGACCGTGTATTTTTCGATTGTCCTTTGTGAGACAGATTTGATTTATTAAAAGCCATATCTTTACCGCGTCCAATGAATGTTGCGTTTCTTCTTTCTTCGTGGAACTTTTCCACTTATAGATCGATTGTTAAATGTTTTGAAGCTTAATCAGTTGAAACTTTAAGTTATATAGAATTGTCATTTTTTAAATTAATTTTATTGTATTGACTCATATAATTGCATAGTGACTTTAATTGAGTGGCACAAATCATCCTAGTTTGTGTGGATTGCCTGTTATAAAAGAAAAACATAGATTAGAACTGTTTAATTTTACTTCTTGTTAAATCACTGTGTAACGGATATCCCGACTGATATTTACTATGGAGAGATAGATACACAATGTCTTTCCAAATTACATTTCTTAATTATGGCTACAGATGTAATCACTGTGTAACGGATATTCCGACTGATATTTACTATGGAGAGACACACAGTGTCTTTCCAAATTACCTTTCTTAGTTATGGCTACAGATGTAATCACTGTGTAACGGATATTCCGACTGATATTTACTATGGAGAGATACACAATGTCTTACCAAATTACATTTCTTAATTATGGCTACAGATGTAATCACTGTGTAACGGATATTCCGACTGATATTTACTATGGAGAGATACACAATGTCTTACCAAATTACATTTCTTAATTATGGCTACAGATGTAATCACTGTGTAACGGATATTCCGACTGATATTTACTATGGAGACACACAGTGTCTTTCCAAATTACCTTTCTTAGTTATGGCTACAGATGTAATCACTGTGTAACGGATATTCCGACTGATATTTACTATGGAGAGATACACAATGTCTTACCAAATTACCTTTCTTAGTTATGGCTACATATGTAATCACTGTGTAACGGATATTCCGACTGATATTTACTTCTGGAGAGATAGCCTGTTATAAAAGAAAAACATAGATTAGAACTGTTTAATTTTACTTCTTGTTAAATCACTGTGTAACGGATATCCCGACTGATATTTACTATGGAGAGATAGATACACAGTGTCTTACCAAATTACATTTCTTAGTTATGGCTACATATGTAATCACTGGGTAACGGATATTCCGACTGATATTTACTATGGAGAGATACACAGTGTCTTTCCAAATTACCTTTCTTAGTTATGGCTACAGATGTAATCACTGTGTAACGGATATTCCGACTGATATTTACTATGGAGAGATACACAATGTCTTACCAAATTACCTTTCTAAGTTATGGCTACATATGTAATCACTGTGTAACGGATATTCCGACTGATATTTACTATGGAGAGATACACAGTGTCTTACCAAATTACATTTCTTAGTTATGGCTACATATGTAATCACTGTGTAACGGATATTCCGACTGATATTTACTATGGAGAGATACACAGTGTCTTTCCAAATTACCTTTCTTAGTTATGGCTACAGATGTAATCACTGTGTAACGGATATTCCGACTGATATTTACTATGGAGAGATACACTATGTCTTACCAAATTACATTTCTTACTTATGGATACAGATGTAATCACTGTGTAACGGATATTCCGACTGATATTTACTATGGAGAGATACACAGTGTCTTTCCAAATTACCTTTCTTAGTTATGGCTACAGATGTAATCATTGTGTAACGGATATTCCGACTGATATTTACTATGGAGAGATACACAGTGTCTTTCCAAATTACCTTTCTTAGTTATGGCTACAGATGTAATCACTGTGTAACGGATATTCCGACTGATATTTACTATGGAGAGATACACAGTGTCTTTCCAAATTACCTTTCTTAGTTATGGCTACAGATGTAATCACTGTGTAACGGATATCCCGACTGATATTTAGTATGCAGAGATACACAGTGTCTTTCCGAATTACATTTCTTAATTATGGCTACAGATGTAATCACTGTGTAACGGATATTCCGACTGATATTTACTATGGAAAGATACACAGTGTCTTTCCAAATTACATTTCTTAGTTATGGCTACAGATGTAATCACTGTGTAACGGATATTCCGACTGATATTTACTATGGAGAGATACACAGTGTCTTTCCAAATTACCTTTCTTAGTTATGGCTACAGATGTAATCACTGTGTAACGGATATCCCGACTGATATTTACTATGGAGAGATAGATACACAATGTCTTTCCAAATTACATTTCTTAATTATGGCTACAGATGTAATCACTGTGTAACGGATATTCCGACTGATATTTACTATGGAGAGACACACAGTGTCTTTCCAAATTACCTTTCTTAGTTATGGCTACAGATGTAATCACTGTGTAACGGATATTCCGACTGATATTTACTATGGAGAGATACACAATGTCTTACCAAATTACCTTTCTTAGTTATGGCTACATATGTAATCACTGTGTAACGGATATTCCGACTGATATTTACTATGGAGAGATACACAGTGTCTTACCAAATTACATTTCTTAGTTATGGCTACATATGTAATCACTGTGTAACGGATATTCCGACTGATATTTACTATGGAGAGATACACAGTGTCTTTCCAAATTACCTTTCTTAGTTATGGCTACAGATGTAATCACTGTGTAACGGATATTCCGACTGATATTTACTATGGAGAGATACACAATGTCTTACCAAATTACCTTTCTTAGTTATGGCTACATATGTAATCACTGTGTAACGGATATTCCGACTGATATTTACTATGGAGAGATACACAGTGTCTTACCAAATTACATTTCTTAGTTATGGCTACATATGTAATCACTGTGTAACGGATATTCCGACTGATATTTACTATGGAGAGATACACAGTGTCTTTCCAAATTACCTTTCTTAGTTATGGCTACAGATGTAATCACTGTGTAACGGATATTCCGACTGATATTTACTATGGAGAGATACACTATGTCTTACCAAATTACATTTCTTACTTATGGATACAGATGTAATCACTGTGTAACGGATATTCCGACTGATATTTACTATGGAGAGATACACAGTGTCTTTACAAATTACCTTTCTTAGTTATGGCTACAGATGTAATCATTGTGTAACGGATATTCCGACTGATATTTACTATGGAGAGATACACAGTGTCTTTCCAAATTACCTTTCTTAGTTATGGCTACAGATGTAATCACTGTGTAACGGATATTCCGACTGATATTTACTATGGAGAGATACACAGTGTCTTTCCAAATTACCTTTCTTAGTTATGGCTACAGATGTAATCACTGTGTAACGGATATCCCGACTGATATTTAGTATGCAGAGATACACAGTGTCTTTCCGAATTACATTTCTTAATTATGGCTACAGATGTAATCACTGTGTAACGGATATTCCGACTGATATTTACTATGGAAAGATACACAGTGTCTTTCCAAATTACATTTCTTAGTTATGGCTACAGATGTAATCACTGTGTAACGGATATTCCGACTGATATTTACTATGGAGAGATACACAGTGTCTTTCCAAATTACCTTTCTTAGTTATGGCTACAGATGTAATCACTGTGTAACGGATATCCCGACTGATATTTAGTATGCAGAGATACACAGTGTCTTTCCGAATTACATTTCTTAATTATGGCTACAGATGTAATCACTGTGTAACGGATAATCCGACTGATATTTACTATGGAGAGATACACAATGTCTTACCAAATTACCTTTCTTAGTTATGGCTAGAGATGAATGACATATTAAGCAACAACATTTTTATTTTCTTGGATTTTTCCAAATTCATAATTTTATTTGGAAGGATTTTACAATTCCCAAAAGAAAGCAATGTACACTTTAATCAACATAGCTTATAAACTGAATAAGTTAATAGTTTATTCCTATCGATTGTGTGTCACGTTGGGTAGTAGACTCAAATATTAAGTTGTATGCTCGTCGGGAGAAAGACAGGAGGCGAACCAAACGACAGGACACTCAGATAGCAGACAAGTGCCGACTGCGTTGACTATACTAGAGAAAATGTAGTGACAGTTCACAAATTTGCCCCAATGCAACCTTGTAACGACGTTCAGTAATTTTAATTATTTTACGAGTATCAACTTTAATATGAGCCTCGATTCTAATAAATAGCAAATTATTTAGGTAAATACATGACATAAAACTAACAATAATGACAAATTAATACATCTTGTTACAAAATAGCGAAAATGTGTCAGTTTGTTAAAATCAAATAATATTTGGTGACGTTTTTCAAAAGTCACTACGTTAGTCTGCATTCGCTAGGGATGGGGTATACGATAATTGAATTTTTGATTTTTTTATACCTTAAATTAAATGTTCGTAATTAGTATTAATTCATAGTGGATCTTGGCTTATACAAATATAGATACAAATCATACAATACATTATAAAGTCAGTTTAATGAAAATTAGGAATTAAAACGTCAGTTTACAGAAAAACAATTTTTCAATTTATAGAAAAACGATTCGATTTGTAAAAAAAACGATTTTACCCCATCCCTTGTGAGACATGACATTTCAAACGTCACAGGGACCATCCTACGTTTTCTCTAGTATAGTGCATGGGCGTATTGAGATTTGACAAAATCGCACGCCATATTTTATCCTCAGTGAGATACAGGCAAGAGCCTAGTTTACTGGGGATACGACAAATGAAAGGCAACAAACCCAGATCTATTAAAATTGTATGTCCAAATTAAATTACCTGTTGTTTTTTTTCCCAAATTATGTATATTTCTTGTCATGTGTAATAAATAAATAAAAAATAAAATAAAATTGTAAATTAGGAAGACGGCCGCGATCGACCTGTTGGCCATCCCTGCTTTATAATAATAACTACCCAGATCTAAACGGAACGCTTTGAAGTTCGTCCGAATTAAACAAAATATTAAATCTAAATACAGAAATCCCCTAAATTGTCGATAGTATAATTGAGATCAGGCGTAGAGAACATTTTTGGGCCTCGTGCCGAAACTTGTACTGGGTAAAGCCTCGCGGGCTGCACGTGTATGTTTTTTTTTAATTAATAGGCACATAAAAATAATTAGTTGTAAGAATTGTTATCTAGTTCAGCGTTTCTCAATCTTTTTTTGACGTGTGGCCCGCTTTTGAGTTTAATTTTTTTTGTGGCTCCCACCCATAATAGTAGCTCGGGATAAAAAATTTAAAAATATACGTAAAGAGTTTCCTATCAAGAAACACGCATAAAAAACTTCTGTGGTCTAGTTGGTAAGACGCGTCTCCCAACCCGGAGGTTGCGGGTTCAAATCCCGCTGGAACACAGATTAAAAAAAAAGAATTTCAGTCTGGTTTTCACTTAAGGCCTCTTTTAACATATTTCTGGTTGGTTAGAAGTGATTGCACACTGACAATAAGCCTGCTAGAAGACGACGTTTTACGACCATAGGGGAGATAAAGTGAAAATCGCTGGGTGAGCTAAAGGCTATCCCAACATGTGCTTCCACAATTTTTTATGTGGATTGTGGAAAAAACTATAGCAAACGTATATTTTGTCCTATGGGGACTATTTTGAATGGGACAATATTAATATTAATAATTGAATAAATGCTTTTTGATAAAAATGATTAAAATTCTCTTCCGACGACGTCCGTGGCCTCATTGGTAAAACGCCTGTCTCCCAACCCGGATTTGGCGGGTTCAAATTTAGCTGGAACCCAGATAAAAAAAATCCAGTCTGGTTTTCACTTAAGGCCTCTTTAACATCTTTCTGGTTGGTTGGAAAATATTGTACAGTATACAACGAAAGTGTAATACAATACAATACAATACAAAAGAAACGAGGCGCCAGATGATTCTTGGTCCTAGGAATCATCCACGAGTGGAGTCCGATTATATACGCCAAACTGCGTCAGGTAATCTGTCAAAGAAGACGCGACGGCGTCTGTCAGACAGGATAGCCGCTTCCAGATTTAGCCAGCCGCCCGTTTCCAGACAGCGCGAGTATTTGTTGCCGTCGACTTGTTTTGATGGCCGTCCATTTAGTTTCACGGAGACAGCGCGCCAAAATTTCGCGCCATCTGCCAAAATCTGGTTTGCGCGCGAGATGCACGCGCCGCCTCGTCGCGCGGGCATTTCGTAATCTTGGCATTTCAACGAAATTATATTAAATAATAATTTAACATATTCAAAAATTTTCAAAATTTTTTATCTTCTCCGATTCCCTTAGGCCTCGGCCACACACGTAGGAGCCTCGCTTGATGCTTAGAGCTATGTTGCGAGTTAGGCGACATATCCTAGCGAACCAACGTACCGCATACTATCGCAGTGGCCACACTGCACACTTCTTGCCACGTTGCATGACGATTAGTCATCGAGTGAATCTCCAAGCGAACATACATATTGGTTAATTTACAAGATGGCGGAAGTTTTAATGACAGCTGTGTATAAAAGGGAGCCTTTGTGGAACCCATCGAGCAAATTATACAAAAATGTACCTGTAATAAAATCACTTTGGAATGAAGTTGCACAGGAAGTAAATAAAGATAAGGTAAGTTGTAATGAAATTGGTTAGTTTTGAGAGTGACATAGTTTGTTGACTCAACCGCTCCCAACTGTCAAATGAATTTGTGCGTAGCACTTTGGTGTGGTCAGGCATGAAGTCACCTAGTATATGAGTCACGTAAAACCTAGCTTAGCACCTAACGAAGCATTTTGGTGTGGCCTTGGCCTAAGTGATGTTCATTCAATTTGAGTAACTCATACAAATAAATTATTTGCTCAATCAATGCCAAGTTATTCCAATTTATGTCAAAGAATATAGATGTTTCTCTAGTTTGGTTCCTTCACATATTGGTATCACTTGTAATGAATGTGTTGATTCCTTGGCAAAGGAACCATGTTCTACCGGTCGTCCTCTATCTGATTTTTGACAGCCAGTAATCTTTAAAATAAAATTTAACCTGACACTTGGCACCGATGGGTGTTGGATTGGGATATAACATAACTGGTGTACATAAGGATTGGGATGTAACATAACTGGTGTACATAAGGATTGGGATATAACATAACTGGTGTACATAAGGATTGGGATATAACATAACTGTTGCACATAAGGATTGGGATATAACATAACTGGTGCACATAAGGATTGGGATATAACATAACTGGTGCACATAAGGATTGGGATATAAAATAACTGGTGCACATAAGGATTGGGATATAACATAACTGGTGCACATAAGGATTGGGATATAACATAACTGGTGTACATAAGGATTGGGATATAACATAACTGTTGCACATAAGGATTGGGATATAACATAACTGGTGCACATAAGGATTGGGATATAACATAACTGGTGCACATAAGGATTGGGATATAACATAACTGGTGTACATAAGGATTGGGATATAACATAACTGGTGTACATAAGGATTGGGATATAACATAACTGGTGTACATAAGGATTGGGATATAACATAACTGGTGTACATACACATCAATCTAACAATCTATCCCTTTGAAACCATGGTTTAATATTATAATAAGAATGAACAAGATGGCAGTGTCTGTCATTTGTCGTTTGCGGACTGACAACTGCGTGGTGGCTAGTCACCTTTACAGAATGCGTACTGTGGAGAATCCAGGCTGCGAGTGAGGCATGGATGATGAAACTATAGACCATGTATTTTTCGGTTGTCGTTTGGTTTCGTTTGTCGTCCGCATTTAGATCGTTCAATGCCGAATTAATCTTTTGAGAAATCAATTTGCTGAGCTTGCCGATATACGAGTATTTTACCACAGTTTGTCGAGTTATAAAATAAAGCTGATTGCAGAATTTATGAAATACTTAATTTATACTGTATTTTATTTTCCGTATGAATATCAAGTGACGCTCGGTGCGGACTGCCTGTCTTGAGATGGTCACATATCGTATTGATAGCTGTATATATGTATTGTTAAATTTTTGTATTTTTTGTATAATTTAGACTTGTTGTTTATAGTTAAGGCATTAACGTTGTGGAGGTTTAAAGACATTGTAATTTATTTTTAACAAACACTGTTTATTCCACTTTTTTATGACGGTATAACCCTACCGGTTTCAAGGCTTTCACCTCATCTTCAGGGGAGCGCAAACAAGACTTGTTTGCGCTCCCCTGAAGATGAGGTGAAAGCCTTGAAACCGGTAGGGTTATACCGTCATAAAAAAGTGGAATAAACAGTGTTTGTTAAAAATAAATTACAAATTTAGACTTGTGTACTTAGATAACATACTTACGCATTATATACATGTTATCCCGCCTTAACCCTTGCAAGATAGGCAGAGAGAACAGATTTCTTAACCTTTCTATCCAAGCACGCAACCTTCGATGATGACCTCCGTGTCCTAGTTGGTAAGACGCCTGTCTCCCAGTCCGGAGGTTGTGGGCTCAAATCCCGCTGGAACAGTTAAGGATATTATGTGCATTTGGCGTCTATTTTTCACTGGTATGATCGTGCTTTCTTAGGTTAAAAATAAATCTTAGACAAATATAATATATTATATAACCAACGGCATATCGAGTTCGTCTTTTGGTGCTAAGATATTTCTTTGTGACAATCGCAAACACAGGCTCTGAATGGCGCGACATTAAATATTATTATTGACTTTCGTGACATTAGCGCTCGCGTTATTTGCGCGGTTTGAGCAAATATTTCATTTGGCATTTTCATACGAGTAGCATGTCTGTGTATACGCGACATGACGCCGTGAATACCGTTTTCTTGTGTGTTCACAAGAGGTTCCCAAATAGTGCTGGCTTTATGGGCAATCCTTTGCTTTAGAAATAAATTAAAATTGAATTCAAACGGAATTTCTCTGGGTGTCTTCACCGCGTAGACAACACCTTCTTGATTAGGATGCTTTATCAGTTATGGGTGTTAGTATCTTTCCAAAAGACAGCATCAAATATCTTGGTGTCTGTCTTAATAGTAAGCTCTCCTTCGATAGACAAATTGGTTATATAGTTTCTTCAGTCTTAGAGAGGTCAAATGTGGTACGTCGATGTCTTCCAACAAGAGAAATAAAAATTCTTATTAATTCATTTGATGTGTCGGGTCTGGATTATTGTAACTCTGTTTATTCTGTTTTGCCTGATTCACTAATTTCTATACTCCAGTTTGATTTCAATGCAGCTGCTAGACTGATATATGGTAGTCATAAATATTACCATATTGATCAGCTTCTAAAAATTCTACACTGGCTTAAGTATCGCGAACGGATTGAATTCAAACTTTGTCTCTTTGTATTCAAGTCCCTTAATGGCATGTCTCCATCGTATCTGTGTCTGAGAGATGTTCCTCCGGAGAGAAGTATAACTTGAGAACGATTTCTTCTTCGTCTAATAAATTGGTTGTTCCAAATCGATCCCATAGGGCGGGGTATTATGATAGAGCTTTTGCCGTTGCTGGTCCTGTGGTGTGGCATGGCTGCCTTTCAGTGTCAGAGATATATATGGTTGACGTATGCAACTTGAGGAAACACTAAAGACAATCATTTTTGGGATGTCTTATAAAAAAGTTATGAGTGGGTTCGAATCCTGTGCTAGAGCTCCTTTGAGGAGAGTTTTTTCTCTCTAAACGGCGCTATATAAATTTTCCTTTTATTATTAAAGAGTATTGCATTTAAGGATCTCAAAACTATAGATAATCGTTTTGAGATCCTTAAACGGTCGATGATTTATTCTTATGTTTGAGTTCTTGAGTACACTTAAATATAATCGTGTTGTCTGGCTTATTCTAGCGCACCTGTCTTTATTGCATTTTATTTATCTACTGTGCCCATTTTGAATTTCTTTATTTTTAATTTTACACTTATTTAGTTAGATTCTTACACCACCTACTCTGTTAAAACTAGAGGCAGAGAGACTCTTTTACTCATCCCAAACCATAACCTAACACTGTTCAGGGGATCCTTCTCATACTCAGCCAGCAAATGCTGGAATGAGTTGCCCCAGGCCTTGAAGGAGCGAGTGAATAGTTATACCTTCAGAGATGCTCTAAAGCGTTATCTTCTGGGTGGTTAATGGGTTTCTCAGTGGTTAATGGGTCTGTTGTTTGCTTTTCTTTTCTTATTTTCTCTCTTTTCGCTGGTGGTGAATCGAGGATTGTGCATACGTGTTTGTGCGTTATTTCCTCATTAATTCTTTTAAAACTGCTTATCTATTTCAATGTATTACTGCCTAACTATTTCAATGTTGTCTCAACTATCTTACTTCCCATTTGTCATTATGTAAAATTTGGACTCCTTTGAGGCTTTTCTCTTCTTTTTTTTTTCTTTTTTTTCCTCGTTCTTGCTGACAGTTAACCTGAGGTGGTATATGTGGGTTTACTTTTTATTTTGTTTTCTGCCATACGTTTTTGTTTTTTTCTTTTTTTTTTTCTATTTATTATTTAATCTAGATATGCGGGGGTGTGGGGTGGAAGCCCCCCGATGCCCTTGCGGTTGGGCTCGCCCTACATTGGTGGGGTGTATCTCGGCCGGGGGAATGTTTGTGGGATGATCCCGGACCTTTTAGTGTCTTCTCTCTTGAATGTATTTTTTTTTGTCATCTATTTATTTTCTGTGTTTATTTTTTTTTATATATTCTTCTTCTACGTGTTCAAGGGTGTGGGTTGAAAAACATCTGGTGTCCCCGTGGCTGGGTTCGCCCCATATTGGTGGGGTGTATCTTGGCCGAGGGGATGCTATTAGATGAGCCCAGACCTTTTGATAGCTTCTGTATTTAATGTATTATCTGCAATTTATGTGTTTTAGAAGTGTTATTTAAATATAATCTGTGCATAATATGTTGCTATCAATAAACCTATTATTTATTTATTTATTTATGGGGGACAACATAAGTCCCCATCCAGCGCGATCTACACAAGAAGATCCAAATCTTCTTTATTTTTTTATGCATTTAGTGACGAAGAAGGCACTGTCCAAAGAGACTCCTTCTCCGGTGGCGACACATCTTAGTGTGAAAAGAATAGTAGTGACGACGGACTAAATGTCCGACATCACGGGAGATGGGAAATGATTCATAGTGCAGTAAATACACTTATAAAGTGGCTTAAGGCCCGGAGTTCAAACAGCCCAGCAAGTTGCCAGTCGTACCAGACCACGGAACAAAGAACTGTTAATAGGTGCGATGGTTGCTGCGCAATGCTCGGAGAATTCGAGTGAATTCCAAAAGGCGTAGATCGATGAGAAGGTAGCGATGGTGAAGAGATTTATCTTATGGCAGGTTGTAGCAGGTCTCAAAGTAAAACACAGTCGAGTAGAGTGTAGGTAGTACAATAATATATTGAAAGGGACCCTTCTTATGAACGGTCAGTCGGTCATCTTAAGCGCTCACACCTCGCAAAATGCAACAATTTTCGGGAGTTTTGCGCATTGCTTAGACCAACCGGTCAGCGATATAGTCTCGACGCCCGTCCATAAGTCTACATTTCCGCCGTGGTCGCGATGCCGCGCGGACCCAAACAAACATAAATATTTTAACAAAATCAAACAAATATATCAATATGTATCAATAATTTACATAACAAATATCCAAGAAATATATAAATATCTACACGTATTAATCAAATATACAAGAATCTATACACATTAAAGGGTGACGCATACGTCTGATATACCAGTACTTTCACAGAAAATTTCAAAAGCAACAAAACTACCCTTTGACGCCACTAGACCGGAGTAGCCAATCGGTCCGGAGATGGACCGATGTAAGGCTGTGTGGAGTTCACATAGGTAATTACTGACTCGATTATCGTCGTTGTGCCACAGAATGTGCTCTGCGGATTGATCAATATGGCCGCAAAAAATACAACAGGGCGATATGATATATCTTCAGTTAAATAAACAGATTGTACCAGAAGCTGATTGAAAAACGTCCCAAGTTTAAATAACCGAAATAGGGTAATTCTTCACCATGACAATGCGCGCCCGCACATTAAAAAAATTACCCGTGGCAAAATTGAAGAGTTGAACTGGGAGGTTCTACTTCCCCCTCCATATTCCTTGGATTTAGCTCTTTCGGAATGATTGTATAAATAGGCCAAAACCCATACGATGGTTGTCGTCGAAGAAAGAATACGAGAATTGAATTTTGAATACGAGAGAGCGAGAGATGAATACTTGGATTCTCTCCGAAATTAATTCGAAATTTGAATCTCGGTGGAACCGTGATAACTGAACGAATTTTAAATACCTGGCTAACAATTTTTGAACCGGTGTAAAAGGGGACGATGTATAAATTATATATTTAAACAAATTTTACATTTATGAATATATATTTCCATAAATGTAGAATTTGTTTTACTTCCGTGAATATTTCACGGGTTGCAACTAGTAATATTATATTCAGGTCTTTGGAACACACATTCAAAGATAAACAACTTGACGATGTAAAAAATCACCTAATTTTGTATTTTAATTCTAAGCCGGCAATATTTTATAAAAAGGGAATCTTAAAATTGCAAAAGAGATAGGAAATATTGTAATTTGTTTTATCAAACACTGTTTATTCCGCTTTTTGTAACAGTATAAGCCTCCCTTACAAAAAAGTGGTATAAACAGTGTTCGATAAAACAAATTACAATGTCTTTAAACCTCCACAATTGTAATGCCTTAACTATAAATAATATATAGAAAATAGTTGTAAATAAAGATAGAAATTATATTTTGGATAAATATGTAACCATTTTTTATAAAAATAAACTTCTATATTGCTGTATAAAATAATGGATTAATTCTAAAAAAATAAACTTGTATACAATAATGGATTAATTCCTGGTGCCCCTAATAACTTGTATACAATAATGGATTAATTCCTTGTGCCCCTAATAACTTGTATACAAAAATGAATTAATTCCTGGTGCCCCTAATAACTTGTATACAACAATGGATTAATTCCTGGTGCCCCTAATAACTTGTATACAAAAATGGATTAATTCCTGGTGCCCCTAATAACTTGTATACAAAAATGGATTAATTCCTGGTGCCCCTAATAACTTGTATACAATAATGGATTCATTCCTGGTGCCCCTAATAACTTGTATACAAAAATGGATTAATTCCTGGTGCCCCTAATAACTTGTATACAATAATGGATTAATTCCTGGTGCCCCTAATATATGTGGAATTATAAATTTTATTAAGACATCCCAAAAAGTGTTATTCTCAATACATTGTTTATAGTTAAGTCATTAACGTTGTGGAGGTTTAAAGATATTGTGATTTGTTTTACCAAACACTTTAACCAAGATTTATCATCCAACGTAATTCTTTTGTTATAATAAATTAGACATTATTTTGTCGTAATAAAGTTTTCTCGGGGTGTTTTCAACCAAGATTTATCATCCAACGTCATTATTTTGTCGTAATAAATAGGATTTCTGCCCAAATATGGAATCTGGTTTACTTTGCATTCAGATTTTGAACTTACTCTGTAGTTCGCCTTTCCAGTAAAATAATAAAAAATTAAAACTAAAAAAAAAAGAAAATCAGAACGTGGTATTGCTTCATTATATGCTGAAAGTAGAGGATGTGTTAGAGTGAACGGAGGCTTGATTGAGTGGATTCATATTTCAAAAGGGGTAAAGCAAGGATGTGCCATGTCACCCTGGCTGTTAAATATTTAAACATGTTCGTGTTTGTGGGAACTACAGAGGCTATTTAGTGGAATTCAAATGTCGAATGGGAATGTGCGCGGATCGCTGTATGCTGATGGCGTGGTAGTACTAATTAAGTCAATTGCATGAGAGGTGTAAAGAGAAAGGGCTGGGTATGAATATTGCGAAATCTAAAGTCGTGATAGAAAAGTGTGTAAGGAAAGTAAATGCGAGATATGGATGAGAAATGAGAATTCAGAGCATGTTGAAGGATTCTGTTACAAGAAGTCAATCGTTCACTAAAACATATAGTATATAATAATAAATAAATATATGTTTATTGAAAGCAACATAGTATGTATATACAATATTTAAATACATTCCAAAATCACACATATACTATCGCAAGATAAATAGCAGAAAATACATTTAAGAGAGAAGCTATCAAAAGGTCTGGGCTCATCTCATAACATCCCCCCGGTTGAGATGCAACCCACCAATATAGGACGAGCCCAGCCGCGAGGACACCTGATCTTTTTCAGCCCACACCCTTATTCATGTAGATTAAGAAAACTGAAAATAAATGAATGGCGGAAAAAGAAGTAAACTCATAAATACAAGTCGGATTAACGCAAATAAATAAATATAGGTTCTTTGACAGCAACATATGCAGCACACACATATATCGCAAAATAAACTGCGGAAAATACATTTAAGAGAGAATCTATCAAAAGGTCCGGTCTATCCTGTAACATCCCTCTGGCCGAAACACATCCCACCAATATAGAGCGAGCCCGGCCGCAAGGACACCAGGTGTTTTTCAGCCCACACCCTTATGCACGTAGACCAAGAAAGAAAAATATGTCAGAAAAAAAACTCTTCTCCTCTTGGTTTAGGTCGTATGACCTATTTGTGACGGTGGGCTGTCCTGGGATGATGGCATCCAGCTGTCATTCCACTTTTTCGGCGGCTTTCTTGGTAATCTCCTGCTGTTAGGGTTTTCAGTCTTAGCGATTCTTGCCCGTCTTATATCCTCTATGTTGTCCACATGATCCCTCTAGAAGCGCCTTCTGCTTCTTCCCCACCTCACTATGTCTTCAACACCACAGACATACCATATCGTCTCATTTCTGATCCGATCTCTAAGAGTTCTGCCCGCGATGGAGCGTAGGGTTCTCATTTCCGCCACTCTGAGAAGGTTTTTTGTCCTGTTGGTATCGGCTCTCACTTCTATCCCGTATGTCATAATAAAATAAGTGCCGAAGCATGGGAGAAATACTTTGAAGAATTATATAGAGATGACGATGAGAAAACAAATTATATTCACAAATACCACCTCAGGTAAATTGTCAGCAAAAAAGGGAGAAAAGCTGATGGGAGTTCAAATTTTTTAATTTTATAATTCCTGCCTTTGTAAAAGTTTGGCCATTCCTGGTATATAGTCGTCTCTATTCGTCTTGGGGCAAGGAACAATTACCACTATCTTCCACCATGATAATTTATGACATGGATGAAAGCAATTGACTCTTACCATAGTATCGTTGCCCATCTGTTCCTCTGCATCAATATTCATCGCGTCCTCTTCCGTTGATTGCATTTTTCGCCACATTGATCGATCAAGGGTGTGGATCCCCTTCCTATCTCTCATTGAATCTCCCCCTCTCTTTGCATTGTTAATTCGATTCTTCACGGTCTTGTGGTCTTGTATTGAGTTGAAAGAAATATTGTTAGATGCAAGTGGATTTAGTTTGTTGAGAGGTTTACATAATAAGAATGATTGCGTGACTCTGTGAAAAGATATTGAATTCGATTCTTCACGTCGTTGTGGTCTTGTATTGATTTGAAAGAAATATTGTTAGATGCAAGTGGATTTAGTTTGTTGAGAGGTTTACATAATAAGAATGATTGCGTGACTGTGAAAATATATTGAATTCGATTCTTCACGTCGTTGTGGTCTTGTATTGATTTGAAATAAATATCGTTAAATGCAAGTGAATTTAGTTTGTAGAGAGGTTTCAGAATAAGAATGATTGCGTGACTGAAAAGATATTGAATTCGATTCTTCACTTCCTTGTGGTCTTGTATTGATTTGAAATAAATATTGTTAGATGCAAGTGAATTTAGTTTGTAGAGAGGTTTTCAGAATAAGAATGATTGCGTGACTGTGAAAAGATATTGAATTCGATTCTTCACGTCGTTGTGGTCTTGTATTGATTTGAAATAAATATCGTTATATGCAAGTGAATTTAGTTTGTAGAGAGGTTTCAGAATAAGAATGATTGCGTGACTGAAAAGATATTGAATTCGATTCTTCACTTCCTTGTGGTCTTGTATTGATTTGAAATAAATATTGTTAGATGCAAGTGAATTTAGTTTGTAGAGAGGTTTTCAGAATAAGAATGATTTCGTGACTCTGTGAAATATATTGAAAGGTTATATATACTACTTTGATCAAAAAGTTTTAGGACCGGCCACCGTGTGGCGCTCTCAGTCTCCCGATTGGAATTCTTTTTTTTTGTTAGATTACCACATCTATCCTTGACACTTCCCTCCAAATTTCAGCGTCATAGCTTGACATTTGTAAAAGTGACGCTTTACTGAGTACATCTACCTTTGTGCATGTGCCTGCTTTTTTACAAGTTTGAAAATGGCATCAACTGTGCATCAACGAGTTTGCATTAAATTTTGTGTGAAACACGGATTTAACGGTCCGCAGACCATGGAAATGTTGGGGAAGTGTTTTTCGGTGGCACGAACGCTTCAGAAGTGGTCGTGAGTCGGTCGAGGATGACGAACGCAGTGGTAGTAGAAAACCGATGAAAACATCGATAAAATCAAAGAAATGTTGGCCGAAAACCGCAAATTGACCATTCGAGAGCTGTCAGAGGACTTGAACATCGCTTATGGATCCGCTCAAGACATTTTGGTTAGTGATTTGGGCCTCAGACGTGTCGCTGCAAAACTGGCGCCGAAATACCTCAATTTCATGCAAAAAAAGGACCGCGTTGAAATCGCGGAAGACATGATTTCAATGAGTTTTTGACCAAAAACAACACGACTACTATCCAGCAGCCTTCGAATTCACCTGATCTGGCTCCCTGCGACTTTTTCCTATTCAACCGACTTAAAAAACCGCTTCGCGGAACGCGTTACAGCACCCGAGAGGATGTTATGAAAATATCGAAGACGGCTCTGATGGACATACAGAAAATTGAGTACCAGCGGTGTATCGAGGATCGAATCAAGTGCTGGCGTAAGTGCGTTGCAGTCGATGGGGAGTACTTTGAAGGGGACCATATCGATCTTGATGAATAAACTTGTATTTTCGATTTTATGAATAAAGTCCTAAAACTTTTTGATCAATGTAGTAGAGTGCTTGCTTATATGTTTCAGAGGGTATCAACCACTTGGGTATTCATTTTCATATATCTTATTTGGTCCTTACGTGGAGGCACTGTGTGAGTCTGCTTTTCGAGTTTCTTTGAATCTTAGAAAAGACGTTTCTTTCACTTTGTGGTGCCATGTTTATAATTTTTTAATGAAATAAATAAAATACTTATTTTTTATTTCGTATTCACGACTGTTTTACTTTAGTTCACTACCAACTTCGAAAACCTCCGTCTTGAGAAGATTAACGTCAGATGCTTTTCGAGTATTGGGATTATATAATACGAGTCTCGAAGTTTAAAAGGGGGAGATGTTTTAAGATCCATGTCGAGTTAATTTATTAATTAATTTTCGTGTCCAGACCTTCAATTATAAATTATGCCGCCATAAGTGATTCTAGTAAAAGGCAACAGAGATTACCTTATCATTCGAATCAATCAGATCCTGCCGAGAGCGTGTAGTCCTGATATTCGAATAACCTAGCATATGTTGGGAGTTCTGTATAGCTTTAATGTCAAACTCTTTAGCTTGCTTCATTCTTGTTTCTTTTTTTTTTTAACCTGGCGAGTTTATTGCCATGTGGCCATCTACGAGTGTTCCATCCAAACAGGCAGAAGTAGGAAAAAGCATAACACAACCCGAGCTTGTTATATTAAAAAAAAACAGAAAATACTATCAAAATGAGAATGCAATAAAAATAGACCATCATGTAATTTCCCTGTCGGGCGAGGTCATATTTTCATATCTCGACACACATCCTTAGTTTCATAAACTTTTTTTTTTTTTTTTTTTTTTTTTTACTTGGCGAGTTTATTGCCATGTGGCAATCTCTTCCAACCAACCAGAAAGATGTTTTTATAGGCCCTAAGTGTTAACCATACTGGAATCCTGTTTAAAAAAATCTGGGTTTCAGCGGGGGTCGAACCCGCAACCTCCGGATCGGCAGACATGTGTCTTACCACCGGGCCACGGAGGTCGTCCCTTCGCCCTGTTGCAATTTTTGCGGCCATCTGGATCAATCCGCAGAGCACACTCTGTTACTGTCAAATGAAAATCGAGTCGGTAATTT
Organism: Odontocerum albicorne; assembly: GCA_949825065.1. NCBI lineage: Eukaryota > Metazoa > Arthropoda > Insecta > Trichoptera > Odontoceridae > Odontocerum > Odontocerum albicorne. The sequence continues at coordinate 4,687,288 of OX463867.1, forward strand.
CCGAAGGAACTCCACTCAGCCTTTCATCGGTCCATCTCCGGATCGATTGGCTACTCCGGTCTAGTGCCATCAAATGATAGTTTTGCTGCGTATGAAATTTTCTGTGAAAGTGCTGGCAACTTGTTGAGCTGTTTGAACTCCATAAACCACTTTATAAGAAAAAAAAACACTTTATAAGAAAAAAAACACTTTATAAGAAAAAAAAACGCTTTATAAGAAAAAAAAACACTTTATAAGAAAAAAAAAACACTTTATAAGAAAAAAAAATCGTCGCTGCGAGTCGGTATCCTTCTCCCGCGATGTCGGTTCTTAAATCCGTCGTCACTACTACTCTTTTCACACTCTGGTATATCGCCATAATTGTTCTGTCTGAAATGTCTAAAATGTTTCTTTTCTTTAATCTACAAGTTGACTAAAGAATTGGAAGACAGGCGTCGTCATACCAATTAGGGTATGACTTGTCGTCTATGTGCAAGTACAACATTTACGCGCCTACGTGCACATGCGCCAACAAGGTATTATTAAGTTTTTGCTGGAGGGTCGCGACGTCTTATCTTTTGTGGGGTGGTCACAAGGCTAAGATAGTTGAGAAGTAATGCTATACATTGATGATTCTCGAGTTGATCCCTTTAGTCATCCACTGTATTCCCCTTTCTATTTGCTTTGATTCGATCGTTCACGCTCCTATGGTCTTGTAATGAAATGAAATAAATATTGTTAAAGGCGAGCGGGTCTGTAGTAACGAGAGAATAGTGTTTGCTAAATATGTCTTTATTCAATCACCATTGTTTGGAATACTTAAGATTTTGCAAGTACTGCATTCAGATGCACTCCATTCTCTTCCTTATATTTAGATGACAAACATTAAAATACGAGTATATATATACGGGTATATACAATTCTTTTCTTTTTTAACCCTTCCCTTACGGTGATAAAAATAATACGCGTGATCCGGTGTTGGGTAGTGAGTACGCAATAAAAAATTTGCGATTTTAAATCGGAAAAATAAGAACATTCATAGATAATCCCCTTAATTAATTATAATTGAAGTTAAAACTTATAATAATTGAGATTTATTTGCTGAAAACATTAAAAAACCATCTGAAAACATTAAAAAACGCTCACGGAACGGGCGTACGTCTAACCTATTTGCAAGCCTAGAGGCTATTAGTGGCGCGGAACATCAGTCGCATACCCCGGCGCTTACGCCTTTGCTTGCGACGTTGAGACAATTCAGGTTCTCGCAATTCAGTCTAGTATGCAAGAGTGAGATGCGAATATAGTGTCGCGCTTCCCGCATACTATTCACCTATCGTCAAGACGAGGCACTCGCAGCGTTTAAATGCGAATTTGTTTTCGATCTTTACAAAACACCTCGATGTAGTCGATAAATTCTGATTATTATTAATATTATTTTCTAAATCAATGCGTAAATATATTATGGAGGAATACCTAAAATCTTAACCTTGTATTTATTATATTTATAGAGATATTGATGGTTATTAGAAGCAACGTGTAGAAGATACCCAACACAGGGAAGGAAAGGTTAATAGCAAATGCACCCAAACAATGATGATTCGCGCAACCAAATTAAAGTAATTATGCAATTATATAAGTCAATATAATATGAAATTCAGATCGGTAACAGGAGTCTTGTGTGACACAAAAATGCCTAAAAAACTAAAAGGAAATGTATACCAGACTATCGTTAGACCCGCAATTATGTATGGCTCAGAATGCTGGACTATGTACAGCTTCTACTCTAGGCAACTTGAAACAGCAGAAATGCTAATGCTTAGGTGGTCGGCAGGAGTATCACTGAAATATATAATTAAGAGCTCACGCATTCGTGGTAGCCTGGGGGTCACTGACAATAAACAGTAAGCTGGAAGAGCGACAGCTGAGATGGTACGGGCACATAAGACGGAGACCACCATACCATACGGTAAATCAGGCAATGTCTGTGGATCTTCCTCGACAGCCGTCCAGAGGAAGGCCAAAGAACTCTTGTATGACTCGATGCTCCAAAATCCTGCAAGAGAAAGGGCCTAGGTGAAAGCGACACTCAGAACAGAACCGAAGAATATACGTAATGGAGTGTTTGTCAGGTTGATGAGAATGTGCAACGGGGTTTAATATATTAAAAAATCGTAAAGAAGTATCGATTAATTTTTTCATGGTTTATGTCCTCAGTGAGATACAGGCAAAAGCCTAGTTTACTTGGGACACGGCAAATGAAAGGCGACAAATCCAGATCCATTGAAATTGTGTCTAAATTAAATTATCTGTTGTTTTTCGCAAATTGTGTATATTTGGCATGTGTAAAATAAATAATATAAATAAAAATAAAATAAATTTTTCTATCGATGATGCCAAATTCTTACATATCAATAGGAACGGAAATGAATTGGACAGATTAGAAGCCCTAGAAATTTCTAAGTCAGATCATCGAGATGAACATCTGGCAAACACATATATCCCAAGAATCTCTCCGCTACTCGCCGAGTTTGTCTCATCCCTCCCTTCACCCCCAGTCCTCAATCCGAATGTTAACCGTTAGAAGCGTGTATCTCGGTACCAGTTCGAACAGAATTCAGTCTTGCTTGTGCTCCCTTGATGACGAGGTGAAAGCCTTGCAACCGGTAGGGTTATACCGTAACAAAAAAGGGGAATAAACAGTGTTTGATAAAATAAATTACAATGTATTTAAACCTCCACAACATTAATGCCTCAACTATAAATAAAATATAATTTCAAATTTATACGCATGAAACAAAAGCAATTGAAAGTTTCAACAGATTAAAGAAAAGCAATTTAAAGTAATTCCCTCTAACATAACATAACATACTCGTATCATACAATACCCTAAAGTGATTCTCTCTTACATAACATACTCGTATCATACAATATGCTAAAGTGATTCCCTCTAACATAACATAACATACTCGTATCATACAATACCCTAAAGTGATTCTCTCTTACATAACATACTCGTATCATACAATATGCTAAAGTGATTCCCTCTAACATAACATAACATACTCGTATCATACAATACACTAAAGTGATTCCCTCTAACATAACATAACATACTCGTATCATACAATACCCTAAAGTGATTCCCTCTAACATAACATAACATACTCGTATCATACAATACACTAAAGTGATTCCCTTTAACATAACATAACATACTCGTATCATACAATACACTAAAGTGATTCCCTCTAACATAACATAACATACTCGTATCATACAATACCCTAAAGTGATTCTCTCTTACATAACATACTCGTATCATACAATATGCTAAAGTGATTCCCTCTAACATAACATAACATACTCGTATCATACAATACCCTAAAGTGATTCTCTCTTACATAACATACTCGTATCATACAATATGCTAAAGTGATTCCCTCTAACATAACATAACATACTCGTATCATACAATACCCTAAAGTGATTCTCTCTTACATAACATACTCGTATCATACAATACACTAAAGTGATTCCCTCTAACATAACATAACATACTCGTATCATACAATACACTAAAGTGATTCCCTCTAACATAACATAACATACTCGTATCATACAATACACTAAAGTGATTCCCTCTAACATAACATAACATACTCGTATCATACAATACACTAAAGTGATTCCCTCTAACATAACATAACATACTCGTATCATACAATACCCTAAAGTGATTCTCTCTTACATAACATACTCGTATCATACAATACACTAAAGTGATTCCCTCTAACATAACATAACATACTCGTATCATACAATACCCTAAAGTGATTCTCTCTTACATAACATACTCGTATCATACAATACACTAAAGTGATTCCCTCTAACATAACATAACATACTCGTATCATACAATACCCTAAAGTGATTCTCTCTTACATAACATACTCGTATCATACAATACACTAAAGTGATTCCCTCTAACATAACATAACATACTCGTATCATACAATACCCTAAAGTGATTCTCTCTTACATAACATACTCGTATCATACAATACACTAAAGTGATTCCCTCTAACATAACATAACATACTCGTATCACACAATACACTAAAGTGATTCCCTTCAACAACATGTGCTCCCCTGATGACGAGGTGAAAGCCTTGCAACCGGTAGGGTTATACCGTAACAAAAAAGGGGAATAAACAGTGTTTGATAAAACAAATTACAAACTTAAAATAAATTATCAATATTTCCTCAATCGTTTCTAAGTCAATTTTTTTTCGCAATTTTACCAAATAAGGGTGCGGAAGTTACCGCAATATCTTTTACCCAATCTCCCCTCCTGTATTATTAATATGTATACTCTTATCAAGTAATGTATTCTGTTTATAAATTAAAATAAATATTGGTTATTGTAAGCGAGTCCGCTTAGCCGCTAACCCGTTGTTTACTGAGGAACCCTAACCCTCCCTCTTTTATTCGGTATACACACTTGATTGGTTGGGGTGTAATTCACTAGTACATTTTTTTCTCAGGCCCTTTTAAAGGCTTTTTTTTATCCTCAAGTGTCATTTTTTCTGCACTAATGATTTTATTTTTTTAATTAAATGGACTTAATTTACATACAGAATGTTTACAGACTACCTGAATAAACTAAATTTACTGGACAATTATTTACGTCATCGTGAATTAATATTGTTTTCGGAGCCGTTTTCACGAACTCAGGTGTTAAAAACATCACCACTCGCATACGGAATAACCTTGTTAAATACATTTTCTAATATTAACAAATTCCACATCTCGGTGGATAAATCACCCTCAAAGTAAGTAGTATGAACCGAATGGAAGCATTCGAAATGTGGATGCACTGGAGAATGCTACTGATACCCTGGACGGATATGGTCAGTAACGCGAGGGTTCTTCAAAGAACCAAAGTTGATAGAGAGTTGCTGACTAAAATTAAAATCCGAAAGGTGTCCTACTTGGGTCATGTACTTAGAGGAGCAAAGTAAAAATTACTGCACCTGATCATCCAAGGCGAAATAGAAGGCCGAAGAGGTGTTGGCAGAAGGCAAATTTCCTGGCTCCGCAATATACGTGATTGGACTGGCATAAGGGGCGTTGGAGATCTGTTTCGGACTGCCGGGGACAAATATGTTATATCTACTCTCAGGTGATATTCAACGTTGGGGGACCTGACATGACACTGAGAAGAAGAAGAAGGTGGATACATTGAGGATTAACTGTATGACGGAAAACGGAACGAAATGATGAACAGCATATGAAATACGCTGATGTATTCAGTAAGATGAAGAGGATCGCTTCAAGATGGTTTGGGAATATATTTGGTAGAAAACCGCAGAAAATTTACGAATTGAAGACACACCATAAAAAGAACATTTGTAGATATTGCTTCTTCTCCCTGGCTCCATCCCAACTCACTGTCTGCGAAGACTGTTGGGGTCAGCTCTCCTCGTCCTCAGGTTGTATGCTCTTCTGTCCCGGACTACGTCCCCCAGGCCGTGCCTCTGCATCAGGTTATCTTTTTGCACCACCCATGAATTCTTTGGTCTTCCTCTGGTTGTTATTCGAGGCAGATCCATGGAGATTACCCGGTTCACAATGTGATCGGGTGCTCTGCGTCCAACGTGCCCATACCATCTCAATCCATCCGCCTCTCCTCCATCTTACTGTTGATGTCTGTTACACCCAGGCTTCCACGAATGCGTGAGCTTTTTATTTTGTCGATATTCCGATGTAGATATTCCGATGTTTGATATTAACACTTTCGGTTTAAGGTGTATTGTTCATATAACAACATAAATTTCTAATGCAATGAAATACGAAATTCGTCCCCAATCCGCTCCTGAAGCGCTTCCCCCTAATCAAAACCAACCCTCAGAGCAATTGGATGGATGCTTTTAGTGCGCTTAAACAAATGTAATAGCCAAATTTTGCTTTGAGAAAGCTCACTGGGAAAAAAACGACGAAAATATTGAAAGAATTCCTTGCGTGCTTTCAAAAACCCATAACTGAGGGGTTGGGATTCTAAAACCTCGGATATTAATTTACGATTGAAACCATATTTACCAAGACAGCTGATTGATTGCTTTAATATAGAATCTGAACTTTATTGTTTATAGTTAATTCATTGACATTGTGGAGGTTTAAATATTGTACATTGTACGAGAAAGACAAAAATGGAATACTTGGCAATAGTGGTGTGTATAAACTTTTATGTTCTGACTGATAATTTCTATATAGGAAAGACAGGAAGATCTTTTGAAAAGAGATTTCGTGAACACAAATCCGCCTTAACAAATCCTCTAATTTATTCCGAAATGGCTAATCATTGTCACCGTGAGAATCATACTTTTTCTATCGATGATGCCAAATTCTTACATATCAGTAGTAACGTAAATAAATTGGACAGATTAGAGGCCCTAGAAATTTCTAAGTCAGTGCACCCAAACATTATTTTTCATATAAAGTGAGATATCATCAATCAAAAGGAAAGGAAAGGATGGTGCAGAGGAAAGGAAAAAAAATCAGGAATGAAACACGTTATTTTATTGACTAGAAATTAAGAGTTTTTTCAGTCGTTTCTTAAAGCATGCCAAGGACGGAGCGAGTCTTATATTGGTTTGTAACCGATTCCAGAGTCCCACTGCATGGACAGTAAAGAACGACGTAAAGAAAGAGGAGCGGTGAACTCGAAAGGCCAATAGACAATCTCTGTTTGAGCGTAGCGCTAATCCATGATTGGAAAGACGCTGAAAATTTTCGGCGAGATAAGAGGGTGCGGCGGGACAGTTAAGGATATTATACAATAGACAGTATGTGAATTTGGCGTCTATTTCTAACATTCAACAAGTTCAATCTCAGCGTGCTCTTCTTCATCTTACTTAATACATTATTATTAAGTTCTCATTAATATCTAATCACTTCGTTCCGTATTCTGTCATGCATTGTCACCCCCACATATTCTTTAAGTGCGCGCATTTCTACAGTTCTTAATGTTTAAGCAGACAATAGAAGAGTTTGAAGATGTTGACTAAGAAGATCCTTGGTCTGCCATCATTTTAGGAAGCATGCGAGGGTTGCTACTCAAGTTTTGAGATATGGCAACACCAGTGTAGATACGTCAAATCTGACATCAACGTAAAGTTTGACGTTTTTAATGGTATACGTGCTCGGAAAGTTTTGTCATACGAGTGCTATTTGTGTTGTTTACAGTGACTTGAAAAATTCATCTCGGTCAAAAATGGAATTAAACCGTGAACATTTTCGTGCGATAATTTTTTTATGATTTTCGACGTGGACTAACTCAACAACAGTGTGCCGATCAACTCGCTTCGACTTTTGGTGATGAAGCACCATCCCGGGCCACTGGGTTTCGCTGGTTTTCCGAATTCAATCGTGGTCGTAGTTCACTCCAGGATGAATTTCGTGAAGGTCGTCCAAAATCGGTTGTTGTGCCAGAAAACATCGATGCTGTGCGTGAACTGATATTGCAAGATCGTCATGTGACTTATCGTGAGATTAAGGCATTAGTTCCATTCGCATACATTCATAATTGCATGAACATGAGCTCTTACACATCTGCTCAAACAAGTGACTTTTTGAGCACTCAAAACATCGAATTGATGGGTCATCCGCCGTACAGTCCTGATTTGGCACCCAATGACTTCTTTTTATTCCCGAACATCAAAAATAAATTGCGAGGTCAACGTTTTTCGACGTCTGAAGAAGCGGTTGATGCGTTCAAAACGCATGTTTTGAAGTGACCTCATTCGGAGTGGAAAAAGTGCTTCGAAAATTGGTTCAAACGCATGCAAAAGTGTATTGATCTTCATGGAGAGTATTTTGAAAAACAATAAAGCCATTTTCGATGGTAAATATTTGTTTTTACTTGTCTGTCTCAAAACTTAAGTAGCAACCCTCGTACATAACCTTTGAAGAAGGAAAAAAATATAAAGTGCATTATGTATTCTATCTCCGAATGTATGATCATCGTGGTATCTATTGATAGTGTTGAAACACAAGTCTGTCAACTCCCTGAACTTCTGTAAACATATCCCAGTTCTCTGCACTAACCCCTAGTGCCTTTTTTCCCTTCCATCCGTCTCCCTGGAGACCCTTTCATAACACGCGGGGGGTTCGTGTCAATCTTCCCCCATGTCTTGGGACCAATGTGTCACATTTCCAAGTCGAGTTTCTCTGGAATTTAAGGCTTTTTAAAATTCTTTTTATTCAGAGATACGTACGAACTTAGATTTTTCACTTTATTGTCGGCGCCGTAGTCTAGTATTTAGCAGGTTTCCTTAGCATCCGAACATACCGCGATTTTCAGGCTATGTTTCATTTCAATTTCTTTAGTTATATCGTTTTTTGTATATGGGTATGCTTAGATATTACTCATTAAGCGTTAGAAGACATCTACGCACCTATTTATGGGTATGCTTAGATATTACTCATTAAGCGTTAGAAGACATCTACGCACCTGTTTATGGGTATGCTTAGATATTACTCATTAAGCATTAGAAGACATCTACGTACGTGTTTATGGGTATGCTTAGATACTACTCATTAAGCGTTAGAAGACATCTACGCACCTGTTTATGTGTAAGCTTAGATATTACTCATTAAGCGTTAGAAGACATCTACGCACATGTTTATACATATACAAATTACTAACAGGAAAAATAACAAACCTTTAAATTACTAACAGGAAAAATAACACACATTTAAATTGCTAACAGGAAAAATGACAAACCCTTAAATTACTGACAGGAAAAATAACAAATCCTTTATTGATTCACTGACTATGTGCCGGACAATTTGGGTTAAATATATATTTTCAAGTGAATTAAAGTGTTCAAATTTTTTAAAAATATTTTAATAAATATTAATTATGGTTTTTGTTGTTGCTGTATTTAAACTTTTTAAATAAATTTTTTCCTTGTTATTTGATGTGATTGGGTTAATCCTGTATCACATCTCAATATGTATCACATCTAAACCTGTATCAAATATAAACCTGTATCACATCTAAACCGTGTCACATATAAACATGTATCACATCTAAACCTGTATCACATCTAAACCGTGTCACATATAAACATGTATCACATCTAAACCTGTATCACATCTAAACCTGTATCACATCTAAACCTGTATCACATCTAAACCTGTATCACATCTAAACCGTGTCACATCTAAACCTGTATCACATCTAAACCGTGTTACATATAAACATGTATCACATCTAAAATAAATTAAAAATAACACGTTAATTCCTGGAACACTAAGTTTTATTTGTGTTCTAAGATTTTTTTTCAACGAATAATTTCTTATTTAGTAATCTGAAATGGAGTTTCACCGAGGTTAAGCCAAACCCTTAAATATATATTTTCTTACAGGTAAGGATCTATTTACAATTATGGAGGGAGGCTCCCGCATTAGAACCCCTTCATCTTCAACTGTGCTTATCCACTATATTTTTACATTGCCTTCATCTTCAACTGTGCCTATCCACTATATTTTTACATTGCCTTCATCTTCAACTGTTGCCTATCCACTATATTTTTACATTGCCTTCATCTTCAACTGTTGCCTATCCACTATATTTTTACATTGCCTTCATCTTCAACTGTCGCCTATCCACTATATTTTTACATTGCCTTCATCTTCAACTGTTGCCTATCCACTATATTTTTACATTGCCTTCATCTTCAACTGTCACCTATCCACTATATTTTTACATTGCCTTCATCTTCAACTGTCGCCTATCCACTATATTTTTACATTGCCTTCATCTTCAACTGTCGCCTATCCACTATATTTTTATATTGCCTTCATCTTCAACTGTCGCCTATCCACTTTATTTTTACATTGCCTTCATCTTCAACTGTCGCCTATCCACTATATTTTTACATTGCCTTCATCTTCAACTGTCGCCTATCCACTATATTTTTACATTGCCTTCATCTTCAACTGTTGCCTATCCACTATATTTTTACATTGCCTTCATCTTCAACTGTTGCCTATCCACTATATTTTTACATTGCCTTTATCTTCAACTGTCGCCTATCCACTATATTTTTATATTGCCTTCATCTTCAACTGTCGCCTATCCACTATATTTTTACATTGCCTTCATCTTCAACTGTCGCCTATCCACTATATTTTTACATTGCCTTCATCTTCAACTGTCGCCTATCCACTATATTTTTACATTGCCTTCATCTTCAACTGTTGCCTATCCACTATATTTTTACATTGCCTTCATCTTCAACTGTCGCCTATCCCTACATTTTTACATTGCCTTCATCTTCAACTGTTGCCTATCCACTACATTTTTAAATCGCCTTCATCTTCAACTGTTGCCTATCCACTATATTTTTACATTGCCTTCATCTTCAACTGTCGCCTATCCACTATATTTTTACATTGCCTTCATCTTCAACTGTCGCCTATCCACTATATTTTTACATTGCCTTCATCTTCAACTGTTGCCTATCCACTATATTTTTACATTGCCTTCATCTTCAACTGTCGCCTATCCCTACATTTTTACATTGCCTTCATCTTCAACTGTTGCCTATCCACTACATTTTTAAATCGCCTTCATCTTCAACTGTTGCCTATCCACTACATTTTTACATTGCCTTCATCTTCAACTGTTGCTTATCCACTACATTTTTACATTGCCTTCATATTCAACTGTGGCCTAACCACTACATATTTTTAATTTAATTTTAACGGTCAAATGATATTTTTGATACAAAATTTTAAAAAAATCAACAACATTTATAATTTAGCATTGATATGTAAGCAGTGTTATGACAATAGGAAAAAAAAACAGTAAAAGTCAAACAACATAATAAAATATCCGTACAATTCAATCAATCCATCCCGGCAAGAACACTTTCTTCACCTTACTCCTATAAGTAGCCAAGGCCATATTTAAATCCATACAATGCCCATATTGATAACTCAGTCTGTGCATTCTTGTTCGTTTTTATGTATTTAACACCGTATTGTAAAAATAATCTGGCGGGTTTATTGCCAAATTGCAATCTCTTCCAGTCAACCAGACAAATGTAAACGAAAGAAGTTACATGTTCGCAAATAATAATCAAATTTCTTCTGGACTTTCTTCACCATTTGAGAGGAATGGAACCCCCGCGGGCTCATCGCCAATGCTCCACATTCTAACTTGCTACGATCCAGCGTATTGTAGAAGGGTTCGAGAACCTCTGCCACCACACATGACTTAGAGACTCGTATTACAAACCCTAGTACCTCATAAGAACACGATGACCAAATGAAAGTCTACTGTTAAAATTAATATCCAAATATTTAATGCGTTCTACTCTTTAAATCATTTGACCATTCAGAGTGTATCTATGCTATTTGAAAGTCATTGCTCTGGAAAAGACAAGAGTTTGCATTTGGGAATCTATCTCTAAAAGCAAAACCTCTTTGTGTAATAGGAGAAATCCGTGCAAAGTGGAAATAAAATTGAAATTAAGTATTTTTGTATATTGTTTATAGTTAAGGCATTAACCCTTGCCGTGCTGTGCTAAAAAATTCCGGCTGCCACAGTGCTAGACGCTAAGCGTCCAGTGAACAATGTATATTTTAAATTAAAATTATGCAAAATCTGCTAGGTTATTTTTTGTAATTAGCTATAAAAATAATTTTATTATGTATTAAAACGTCGAATTATCAAACAAAATATAAGTCCTGGTCACTCGCTATCCATCACAGGGTGGCAAGTGTTAAAAAAACAAAACAAAAAAGAAACTTATAAAATATCACGTATTTAACGACACCTACAAGCATACATTTAAATGGAGCAAAGTCCTATTTATAAAAAAACATATCATACCAAATAACCAAAAACATTCCAAGTGACATAAAGCCAGCTTTTTACACTAATTTTAATCTCCGGAAACTCTTATTTAACGGGAAAGGCAAAAATGGAATACTTAGCAACAGTGCTGTGTGTATACACTTTTATGTGCTGACTGTGATAATTTCTATATAGGAAAGACAGGAAGATCTTTTGAAAAGAGATTTCGTGAACACAAATCTGCCTTAACAAATCCTCTAATTTATAAAATGGCTAATCATTGTCACCGTGAAAACCATACTTTTTCTATCGATGATGCCAAATTCTTACATATCAATAGTAACGGAAATAAATTGGACAGATTAGAGGTCCTAGAAATTTCTAAGTCAGTACACCGAGGCGAACATCTGGACAACACATATATCCCAAAAATCTCTCCGCTGCTGGTCGAGATCGTCCCGTGCCTCCCTCGGCCCTCTGTCCCCAACTCGAATGTCCCCTACCGTTAAACCGTGGATCTCGGTATCGGTTCGAACATAATTTAGTCTTGTTTGTGCTCCCCTGAAGATGAGGTGTGCACCTTGAAACCGGTAGGGTTATACCGTTCAAAAAAGTGGAATAAACAGTGTTTGATAAAATAAATTATTGTACAATAAGTCTTTTTGTTTAACTCCATTCTCAAATGGCGTTTAAATCCAACTGAAAAAGTTCTTGAGGAATAAATTATTGCGCTGCCCGTTACGCTTACTTCTCTTAGCGTACCAAAAAATATATATTCCTTGGGCGTCTTTTAAAATAGGGTGAATACACATATGTAAAGAACTACGAAAATGAAGTCTACTTATTTGATCTTGGCAAAGCTTTTAGCAAAGGTAGATTTCACATACAACTATGCAATGTTCAGCAAAACACTTGGGTATGGCTCGTTAGAAGGCATTTCCTGGGGGGGTGTAAAGTGTACTTCACTTATTCGGGATGGGGGCAGGCTCTGTATTAGGGGTTGTGCCGCCTTTGTGAGAAAGCCAAAAATGTTATCGAGGGGCGCGCGACCCTTAGTTATGTTTGTTTTTATTTTTTATATTGTACTTACAAAAGAAAAAACAAACGATAGAAAGCACATCTAACGACTTGATGGAGCTCTCGGAAAAGGTGACACCTGGAGACAAACTGCTTTGGGTCTAAGTAGGGGTGGCTAGATGCAAGATTGTCGTCATTGCTGGCCGTCGTAGTAAAGGACCCCTTCGTCATTCTAACGTCAATTCAGCTGAAAAGCGAAACTGTGCCGTGGAGTTCGGTTTTTTGAGTGAATGAGCTGTTATGGAACAAACCGCTGTACGAGTACTTGATTCGATGGCACATCGTAGTGAAACAATCGAAGCCATTTTTTAAATATATTTTTGAAAGAATATAAAGGGTCTTTTAAATTGAGCGGTTTTTGAAAGAATATATTGGGTCTTTTAAATTGAGCGTTTTTTTTAAGTAAATCTTTTTAATTGTTGAATAAAATACACAATTTTCTTTGATTTCAAAAAACTTTTTATTGGTCATTGAAGTATTATGTATAATATGTTATTTAAACACAATAAACAATATCTGCCAAATGTCCTCCTCTTGCAGCTCCACAGATGTCCACTCTTCTGTCAACATTTTCGACGACATTTTGGCATAATTGCGGTTCTAACTCACCATTAACGCGAATAATTTCGTCCTTCAGCTCAGGAATTGATCGGGGGTCATTCTTATAGACCTGACTTTTCACGTAACCCCAGAGAAAATAGTTCCAACGGTGTCAGATCACATGATCTTGGTGGGCAATTAACATCACCGTTTCCGGAGATTACAATAGATACAATAATTCTCAATTTGAACGCGTTGTTATATTGTATGCGACTCCATTTTTATAAATACCATACATTACACTTCTCAAATGTCATAAGACCCAGGCAAGTTCGCGTGCCATCTGTGTTTTAACCAAGAATTAAAACAACCGCTCAATTTGAAAGACCCTTTATATGCCGGGTTGTTCTGCATACAACTAAAAGTGCAATAAAATACTATATTATAGTGCAAATACGAAAGGATGACCAAGCGAATAATAGTCTGAAGAAATGAAACGAAGAAAATCTTAGAAGCTGTATGAATGTTGAAGACCTCCGTGGCCTGGTGGTAAGACACTTGTCTGCCGATCCGGAGGTTGAACCCAGATTTTTTTAAATAGGATTCCAGTCTGGTTAACACTTAGGGCCTATAAAAACATCTTTCTGGTTGGTTGGAAGAGATTGCCACATGGCAATAAACTCGCTAGGTTAAAAAAAAAATGTTGAAGAAACTAAGGATGTGTGTCGAGATATGAAAGTCTGAACCTCTGTTCTCTCTGTCTCGCCCGACAGGGAAATTACGTGATGGTCTATTTTTATTGCATTCTCATTTTGATAGTAATTTCTGTTCTTTTTAATATAACAACCATCGGGTTGTGTTTTGCTTTTTCCTTCTTCTGCCTGTTTGGATGGAACACTCGTAGATGGCCACTTCGCAGTATGATCGCTCGATTTTCCACTTGCAGCGGGAGGACCCTGCCGGCCCTGGCAGGGTCCTCCCGTGTGGTGTTCCTAAAGGTGGGTGTTCGCAATGCAGACGAGTGGTGTATTCGGAGTATTTGGTATACGTTTTGCTAACTTTCTTTTATATCTGGAAACTTAAAATGTCTGGGGTTAACTTTAGGGGAGAATACAGTCGATGCCCTGTTATCCGGAACGAATTAAGTATTATCAATATTATTTATTTTTTTATATTTAGGAACTATACCAGTGGTGGGTAACCTATGACACGCGTGTCAGAGGTGACATGCCAAGACATTTTGGGTGACATGCATCGTTTGCTGACGTTCTTTGCCCAAGAACAAGCGATGCGCTTTCTTCGCTCATATATTGTCGCAGAATTTCAAGATAGCATCTGGGCTCAAGAGTTCGTCTACTTGAGGTCCTAACTCATGAAACTAGAAAGAAATCGTTTGGAGAATGAAGAAACTAGAAAGCAATCGTTTGGAGCCTCTACGAACAAGATATTTTAAATGCTTGGAACCGATTACCGTACACGTTTGGCACTCTGAAAAATCTAGTAAAGGTTTAGGAGCTATGTCCTTAAGGGAGAGATGATGATGATTTGTTGATAAATAAAACTCGTTTTAGATCGCAATGCGGAAAGAGACATTTTATTGGTAGACGTAGGTATTTATACTATTTTAGAATGTGTGCGGGAATGCGAGCAAAATATCCCGCCGTCTCGTTTCTGCATTCACAATACGCTGCGTGCTGCGTGTAGGTGACAGTTTATTTTGGGATTTGGCGCGACAGATGTGCTGCCTTCTCGCTCTAGCATAGAGTGCGCTCCGCGTATGACAATGAGTTGAATGACCGGCATGTGGACCTTGTACTTGATTGTTTTGAATTGTCAAGGTATGCAAAGGTCGGATCGCCGATCATTGACCGAGCGTGCGAACGCCACAATGGCTTTACTCACAATATTTCCCGCAACGTACTTTTATGAGACCTTATTCTCGGCGTTGCGTTGAATAATATTTAGCGATGGCTTTACTCGCAATATTTCCCTCAACGTACTTATGTGAGACCTTATTCTCGGCGTTGCGTTGAATAATATTTAGCGATGGCTTTACTCGCAATATTTCCCTCAACGTACTTTTGTGAGACCTTATTCTCGGCGTTGCGTTGAATAATATTTAGCGATGGCTTTACTCGCAATATTTCCCTCAACGTACTTTTGTGAGACATTATTCTCGGCGTTGCGTTGAATAATATTTAGCGATGGCTGTACTCGCAATATTTCCCTCAACGTACTTTTGTGAGACCTTATTCTCGGCGTTGCGTTGAATAATATTAAAACAAACAAAAGAAACCGACTGACTGATGAAGTGTGTAACGCTTGCTAGTGTTTAAATTGTACGAAATACCAACCTTCAATTGAAGATTTAGCATATGCAATTGAGCAACAAAAAAGTCACTAATGTGAATAATTATTGTTTTTTTTTATTCAACATAAAAATTTGCATGAAAACATTGAGGCCGATGATCGGCCCCGTAGGATTTTTCGCATACACTCGTGGGATTAAAAGGGTTAAGGCCTTAAAGTATGGTTGAATCAAGTGAATGATAATTCGAAACGAGAAAATTGAGGTAAATTGTAGGAGACGTATGAGAAGGTGTATAGATGTGGGAGAGATGAAATATGTGTTGAGTTGTAATATAAAATAATGACGCTCTGTCCTCTATGCCTACTTTGGAATCTTTGGGTTTTGCTATTGTCCATTTTAAGTATATGTTTTACTGCTCTTTTTACTTTATTCCCATATCTACACGCCTTTCCCTCGTAACTTCCACTTTACCTCCTTTCAAATCTGTTTCAATTGATCTAGTCACGTTTTCTCGATTTACCTCTTCCGCGCTCATCTTGCAGTTCTGTCTATATAAAAGTGGCAATAGAGTAAATAAAAACAGACAACATCCGGATTTTCAAAGCACTATTGTACAAAAGGCCACACTCTCCCCTAAGCGGCGAGTGCAGAATAGTATTTACAAATATTCATTATAATGCATTGTGCACACGCCCTCGCCGCCCTTCCTGCACTTCGGTGTGGCGCGCAGGGGCGGAGTAGCGCCGTGCCGCGATCACCATCTAAATAGCATCTTTATGCGTCGTGTAATACTGTTTTGTTATTCAGATTAGCTTTATTGTATTATGAAACCATGAATAGCAATGCTGACAGTGCGCAACCTTGTCGCATTAAAATGTACCCAATTTAGCGAGATATCAGACCAGTCCATAAATTCGTGCGTATTGATGTCATATCTATGATTCATTTCGTATAACAATACACTGCCAAACAAGAAGTATCCTGTTTTGAAATGTACTGTCAAGTGGTCAGTTTATCGTCGATTTTTGTAAACATCGGACGTAAATAATTTGTGCAAACGACACATTATATACTTTTTATTTTTGAATGGTGAAAGTAAAAGTTATGCAGCAGAAAAACAATTAATAGACCGGGCGCTAGAAGAAATTGATTGCGCATAATATGAGGACCGCATTTTCTCAATTGATATAATACATCGATCAATAAGTCCCGGGACTAGCCAGCAGATGGTGCCTCTAATAACAAATCCATACCATTCTCAATTAGTACCAACCTTTAGATGTTACGTGTCAAACTTTCATGACATTCCGACATTGTGTAATCGAGTTACAGTAGTTTTAGTGACGCTACTTTTGCTATTTTCAAAACAATGGAAAAACCCGGATTTCGTGTGTTGATAAAACATCGCTTTTGAATTGCTGCCGCACCCACCGTATTCTCCAGATTTGACCCCCAGCGACTATTGGCTTTTCGCAGACCTCAAAAAGATGCTCCAGGGAAAGAGATTTGGCTCCGATGATGTAGTGATTGCCGATACTAACGCCTATTTTGAAACCAAAGATAAATCGTTCTACACGGCTGGCATAGAAAAGTTAGGAAAGCGTTGGAATGAATGTATCGCTCTTGAAGGAGATTATGTTGATGAATAAAGAAGAATTTTGGCAAACAAATGTGTTAGGTTCAGGAGAGCCCAAAAATGAATAATCTGAATGGTGCCAGCTCATTTTATGATCCATTTTGTTTTTAACTTTGGAAAAATGTGTAGCTAGCGATGGGCAATACTTTGAATAAAATATTTTTTACCATTTTCATACAATAAATGTGTATTTTGTATTAAAAAAATACGGTTTCATATTTACATACCTGATATGTGAATTTGGCGTCTATTTCTCACGTTCAACCAGTTCAGCTCCTTCTGGTACGAAATGATATGATTGTACGAGGGTCATCCAGAAACGAAGGTTACAAGGGCTCCTGAGGCCAGGGGAAATTTTTTGTTTCGAAGTTGGCGCACCTGGCGTATAGGGGGATCCTAACGGTCAGTTTGTTTGGTCCCGCGCGTTTGTCTGAAGTGGCTGAAAGAGCTGGCGGCGGAGGTCTATGACACTGGCAAACAAAAGCTGGTGCCCCGTCTACAGAAATGTCTCGATCTCGACGGCGATTACGTTGAAAAATAGTTTCAGTATATTTGTAAAGTATCCTGTGAATTTCAATTAAATACAAGCATTTTTCGATCCTACATAAATGTTGTAACCTCACTTTCTGGATGACCCTCGTACTTTCTCAGGTTAAAAATAAATCCTTTTATTTTTAAACAATATTTCAATGTTTTTTTCTTGCTGGCAATACAGATAGTACACCATTACTTATTTCGTTTAACGCAATATATTATAATTAAATATATTCATTTTACTTTTAAAACGTTTCTAACAATACTGCGAAGATTATATTCAATGACTCGGGCACATCATATTGCCTCTATTCTACAGACATGGGGGAGTTTTGTCTTTATTGTTCAACCCCGCTTGAAACAGGGTTAGTTTCGCAACCCTTGTTCGGGGAGGAAGGGGGAGGGGGGACGTTGATTGCGAGTAATTTCGCGAACACGAATATATATTGAATATTATTTCAACCCCCGCACTGTGAGACATGCAGTTTTTTTAGTGGGGTGCAACGAGACGATCTGTTATTTAACACTTTACATAAATTATTTTGACGTTTTAGATTTTAAACGTTCAATAAGGTTCATTGTTTTCAATAGAGCAGTGCCACACAGCCTCTGGGGTTCCCGGACCAGTGAATATAAAAGTGTCGTATTATTTCTATTGTTTAAAAAATAAATAAATATAGTCTCTTTAATCTTAGAAAATACGTTTTTTTCACATTGTGATGTCATGTTTATAATTTTTTAGTTAACTTAATTTTGTACATTTTTTAATCTATACAATTAAGTTTAAATATCATCAACAACCAAACAAATGTTCATAATAGCCCTCTGCTTAATATGTTTCCTATTTAAAATCCCCCCCTTGGATATCCAGACCATGGCCTGCCCGAAAGATTCACTTTCATTTTTCCCCGTCCCATTTACCATTGTATCACATCTCTCCCAACTTCTCTCCCCCTACCTCATTCCTCTTATATTATATTATTTACACTTGTACAGGAAATATATTTTTAGCAATTTAGTTTATCTTCACCTGACGATGAAGACGGTGGTCTTCAAAACCGGTTGTAAACCCAAAAATAAACTTGTGGTGGACACAAAAATATAAAATAAGTTTTTTATTTACTTATTTTTCTTTTTACATAAAACATGGCACCACAAAGTGTAACGTTTTCGAAACGTTTGCATCTGAAGTTAAACCAAGCGGTAAAACACTTCGAAAAACCTTATTCAACTTTGTAATTTGTTTTTATTAAACACTGTTTATTTCACTTTATGTAATGGTATATCCTACCGATTTCAAGGCTTTCACCTCATCATCAGGGAGCACAAACAAGACTTGTTTGAGGTGAAAACCACGAAACCGGTAGAATTATACATTAAGGCCGAGGCCATACCAAAGTGCTTCGTTAGGTGCTAAGGTAGGTTTTACGTGACTCATATACTAGGTGACTTCATTCTTGGCCATACAAAAGTGCTACGCACAAATTCATTTGATATTTGGGAGCGGTTGAGTCAACAAACGATGCCACTCTCAAAACTAACCAATTTCATTACAACTTACCTTATCTTTATTTACTTCCTGTGCAACTTCATTCCAAAGTGATTTTATTACAGGTACATTTTTGTATAATTTGCTCGATGGGTTCCACAAAGGCTTCCTTTTATGCACAGCTGTTATTAAAATTTCCACCATCTTGTAAAATCAAGGTGACACAATAAACTTAACCAACACGTATGTTTCTATATGCTAGGAGATTCACTCGGTGACTAATCGTCATGTAGCGTCGCGCGAAGGGTGCAGTGTGGCCATTGGGATAGTATGCGGTGCGTTGTTTCGCTAGGATATGTCGCCTAACTCGCAACATAGCTCTAAGCACAAAGCGAGGCTCCTGCCTGTGTGGCCTCGGCCTAAGTGGAATAAAAACTGTTTTATTAATTTTCTTAAAAATAATAAACGTTAAGTGAAACAAACGCCTTTTCTAAGATTCAAGAAATTGTAACTTCAATAAATAAACAATGAAATGGATAACAAATATTGTCCCAACAGCGAATCGATGTTTAACCTATTGAGGTCGTGTATGAGGAAGTATTCAACTTTAAAGTTAACTCCAACGGTTATCTCGATAACGATCTCTGGTTACGATGGCAAAACTAGCAGCATTTGGATCAGTCTCTCGGTATTATTTCTGATTCTGTTGTACAGCTGAATCGTGGCACTCCAAAACGGAAAAGGTCATAATGGAGATATGTCAAATGTCATAACGTGAGTATCTGATATTAAAAATATTTGATATTTGTCTTCGAAATTGAATGAAACAAACGCCCGTTTGTCTGTTGATTGATCGTTATCTGTTCGATTTATTGTTTTTTTTTCTCTCTCCCTTTCAAAATGAATACAGACGTATTCAATAATTTGTTTTTAACAATAACCCATAGCATGGCATTGTAACACAGGTGTTACACTAATTTAGGTTAGATTTTAAAAAAATGTATCAAGAAACTATAACGTAATTTCAAATATGGCAACACATTCAAATACTATACACGCACTATTGTGTGCAGTGGTATCATCTGGTGATAAATATTGACAACGCTACAACCTTTCAAACGACATCGGGTCAACATGTCTGGACAGCGTGGGTGCGTTTTGAAAATTGGGGTAAATAATCTTTAAATATCTTATAGTATTAATCACTACATGTAGAGAAAAAATATTCAAACAATTTTATTTGTTGATAATTCAGCTTATAGAATCATTTTATAGAGCTTTTTGTGTTTTATAAAAGTTGATATTTTTTTTGAAGACACCAATAGAGGGCAAGCCCGGCTGCGAGGACGGCATATGTTTTCTTTCCTCTCCACCATCTTTTCCTTTTCATTTGATTGATGGATTGATGATATCTCAATTTTACTTTAGTAAGTATACGTCCATAAATATGAATGAATAATCTTTTGAATATTTTGTCTTGTTGGTTGGAAGAGATTGACACCTGGCAATACATCCACCAGATCGTATTTACAATGAAGTGTTAACACTTATCATAGCGTTGTAACACAAATGTTACATTAATTTAGGGATTAAAAAAAAAAAACAGAAACTGTAACGTAATATCAAATATGGCAACACATTCAAATACATGCACTATTATGTGCAGCGGTATCATCTGGTGATAAATATTGACAACGCTACAACTTTTCAAACGACATCGGGTCAACATGTCTGGACAGCGTGGGCGCGTTTTGAAAATTGGGGTAAATAATCTAAATATCTTATTAATTACTAACATACATGTAGAGGAAATTTTATTCCAACCATTTTATTTGTTGATAATTCAGCTATGTTAATGTTGTTTATGTTTTAGATTATAGAATCATTTTGTAGCGCTTTTTGTGTTTTATAAAAATTGATATTTTGGCAATGTAACGTGGGTGTTACATATTAAAAAAAACTATAAGGAAAAGTTGTGATTTTTTCCCTCAATTTTCCTTCGTAACTTACCATATAACAAGGAATCACCGAAGAAAAACGTTAATATTTGGATAAATTGAACTTGGCCAAGATAAAGGTTAAGAAGTTATGGTGATAGAAAAGCGTGAAAGGAAAAGTTAACGCGATATATGGGTGAATAATGAAAGATTAGAGGCTGAAAGAAAAGAAGTTAGGGATTTCTGCTATTTGGTTGATATTTTCTATAGTAAACAAAGCCAATGAGGCATTAAAACATTTTTTTATCCCTTTTGCACGGATTTCTCCTGTTACATAAAGAGGGTCTGCTTCTAGCGTTAGCTTATTCGTTAGGAAGAATATCAGCCAGGATTCTTCTCATACTGCTAGGCGGTACCGAGACTATATCCACAGTGTCACTCAGTTGGTTCAATATTTCTATACCACGCGTGACTGAGTGTTTAGCCATGATATTCCTTCTGTAAGTTGGTATGTAGAACAGAGGGTGATTCCTTGCATGGCTATATTTATTGGGTACATATAAACTTAGTGCTTCTAGAATCGCGGGACAGTTAAAGCAACCTTGAAGAACCTTTAGGAGGAATATCGCAATGGATTTTTGCCTTCATGTTTCGAGGCTTCTATAGTTACACACCGTGAGAAGTTCGGCATGGTGAGCATATTTTGGGGAATCACCTTTGTTCTGTACCATAGATATCTGAGGATTTGTTTTGTATGTATTCTATATTATTCTTATATTTGAGCTGATGAGGAGCCCAAACTGTAGATGCATATTCTAATTTGTTCTAATTAGATAATTATATAAGTTTCGGAGGATATCGGCACTGTTAAATTCTCTTGATATTCTCATTATAAAACCGAGTAGTTTGTAACAGTCCGATATCAAACGCGAGACACGGTTAACGAACGTGAGTCCGACATCAAAGGTTACGCCCACATCTTTGAATTCAGAAACTCTCTTTAATGCTATTCCCTGTGTAATAAACTGATGTATGACACAGCAGTATTTTTTTTATGTGGAAGAAGGGAAATATGTGTTTCGCAATCGTTTTGTCTAGTTTTGTCTTCTCTGACTACCCCGACAAGGAACGGTTTAGTGGTGGATATGCGTGTAGTTCTGTATAGAACCTTGTGGCATTCCGTTTACATAAATAGAAAAAAAAAACTCTCCCTCAACATCACTCATAAAATAATGTTTTTTTACGATACATGTAAAAAGCTTCAGATTCCTTCTGCAAGGGTGAATACTTCCGCTCCTTTCCTTTGAGGCATTTGTAACTGCATTAGCCCTCGGCAAAGGTGGGTGGTAAAAGGGAGGGTGGTAGCTACTATGAACCACTGGAACTCGCAGGAAGGACAGCGCAGGCCCCCTTTGCCGTTTGTTAACGTTTACGGAAATGAATCGGAAAAAGTCTACTTCCTACCGAAACCTTTTTGATTGTTGTGCTGTTTTGATATACTCGTATATGTTGTTATATTAGTGATTTTCAGAGTGGGCGGAACCCCGAACTCTGGATACATGGGGGGGGGGGTTAAAGATAGATGGTGGAACCTTTAAGAAAATGTACGGAATTCTCACTGCTCGATTTACAATGACAACTCTAGTGCAGAATATCGTTATTTTCAGCTCGACCAGTGTTACTGTTGCCATCCATTGCGCAGTGGTTGAGGCTGTCAAAGCTGGAAAAGATATGGAAGAGCAGAACTATCACCATCACGAGGATAATGCGCCTAGTTAAGTCTCTCGTCTTCGCAATAATCATTCATGTATGGCGCGGAGACTTGGACTCTGAGAGCAAGCGAGAGACGTAGAATAGAGGCATTTTTAAATGTGGTGCTGGAGAAGGATGTAACGACTTCCATGGACAGCAAGGGGAACTAATGCATCCATTCTCGAAGAACTGAGAATCTCCGACAGATTGTCGACTATATGCCTTCTATGAGTCCTGCGATTCTTTGGGTACATTCCTCATTGGCTATGGAGACAGTTTGGAGAGGTTTGTTGTTGGTTACTGGAGGCGTGGATGGACAATTCACAAGAGGAAGAATCCCAATGCATCGAAGATATGCACCTAAATAGTTGTGAGGTCAAACATCTTCTATCTGACAAGGCTGTAACCCTCATCACTTCCAACAGCGTATCATAGTCCAACTCAGTTTTTGGGATCAGCAGTTTGAAGTTTATAAATCGTGAAAACCTTCGCTGTATGCGTTCAATTTTATCAACATGGACATCATAGTGGGGTGACCATATTATCGAATTGCAATCCAAAATGTTATCAACATGGACATCATAGTGGGGTGACCATATTATCGAATAGCAATCCAAAATTTTATCAACATGGACATCATTGTGGGGTGACCATATTATCGAATTGCAATCCAAAATTTTATCAACATGGACATCATAGTGGGGTGACCATATTATCGAATTGCAATCCAAAATTTTCTCAACATGGACATCATAGTGGGGTGACCATATTATCGAATTGCAATCCAAAATTTTCTCAACATGGACATCATAGTGGGGTGACCATATTATCGAATTGCAATCCAAAATTTTATCAACATGGACATCATTGTGGGGTGACCATATTATCGAATTGCAATCCAAAATTTTCTCAACATGGACATCATAGTGGGGTGACCATATTATCGAATTGCAATCCAAAATTTTATCAACATGGACATCATTGTGGGGTGACCATATTATCGAATTGCAATCCAAAATTTTATCAACATGGACATCATTGTGGGGTGACCATATTATCGAATTGTAATCCAAAATTGTTCTTACCAGAGAAGTGTACAAAATTAAAAATGATATTAGCTTAGTAAAATCATTTATGTACTTAGTTAGGGTACAAAGCCCAGTCTATGCAATTATTTTATCTGTAAGCGGAACAAAGATATAGTATAGGATAAGATAAGAGAAAATAAGAAAATGCAGTTTTATCAATTGAGCTTTATGCCTGATGATGATGTTCTTTTTTAATACATATCTTTGTTGTTTGTTTTCTCCATATATGTTTAACCTATAAATTTCTTCCACATGTTTTGACTTGCCCTATTTACCAACCCCCTTCACTCGGGGTTCGAAGCGCTTTGAACTCGTTTTCATTTGTTTACATTGTTTCTGATTTCCAGGATATTTGTAACTGCATTAGTCCTATGGGGAGGGTGTTGCCTAGATGGGTGGAGGGGAGTTGCTGAAGGCGTGCCTGCCTGTATGCCTGGTTGACATTATGGGAAATGGAACGGAAAAAAACACATTTTTATTCTGTTTCTCTCTCTCATTTTCTTTGGAATGCGTTTGATTTCTGCGTATTTTTTAAGAAATGTCTTTTTTTTTTGTTCTATGGGTTTAAAAGGTGGGGTCAATCAAAAACAAGCCCGCGAAATTAAAACTTCTCGTTATTTTTGTTTATCAACCCTCGCAAATGCAATCATTTGGCGAATTGTGAATCATTTTGGAAAATACCTCATTTAATATTGTAAATAAATGAAAAACGCGCCGATTATTATTTCTTACATTTATTTTGGTATGTGCGATTCACAAATATCTAGACTCCAGTCTGTTTTCAATACAGCAGCTAGGCTGATATATGGTAGTCATAAATATTGTCATATCAGTCCACTTTTGGTCTGTGCGATTCACAAATATCTAGACTCCAGTCTGTTTTCAATGCAGCAGCTAGGCTGATATATGGTAGTCATAAATATTGTCATATCAGTCCACTTTTGGTCTGTGCGATTCACAAATATCTAGACTCCAGTCTGTTTTCAATACAGCAGCTAGGCTGATATATGGTAGTCATAAATATTGTCATATCAGTCCACTTTTGGTCTGTGCGATTCACAAATATCTAGACTCCAGTCTGTTTTCAATACAGCAGCTAGGCTGATATATGGTAGTCATAAATATTGTCATATCAGTCCACTTTTGGTCTGTGCGATTCACAAATATCTAGACTCCAGTCTGTTTTCAATGCAGCAGCTAGGCTGATATATGGTAGTCATAAATATTGTCATATTAGTCGACTTTTAAAATGTCTACACTAGTTCAGGTGACGCGAACTGATTGATTTCAAACTTTGTATTTTTGTATTCAAGTACCATAAAGGGGGTTTCCCGTTGTATCTTTAAAATCTGTGTCTAAGAGATGTTTCTTCGGAGACGAGTAGATTTTTGTGGTTGATTGTAATTATATCAAATAATTTTGAGATGCATGGCCGCGAGGTAAAACAAAACACTAACAACAGATCAAATGGTCGGCAAACTACGGCCCGCTGCCTCTTTTTGTGCGGCCCGCGAGCAAATAATTGATTTTAAATTCTTTAAAATTTCAAAGTACGCGCTGTAACGGAACGGCTGAGTTGAGGAGTTGCGAGATACGTCCGTATTTGGCGCTCCTATAGCTTCGCATTCGGTGGCTTCTGCTGTGAAGCCACGCAGTTATAATTCGGTAGCGATTCTAGTGCCACGTCTTTTCCTGTTCTGTTATTTTTCAAATATGAATTACGTGAAAAACTCAATACGGGTCAACATTAACAGACGAACATTTGCTATCAATTTTGATGATAGGGAGTACTTGCTTTGAACCCCATTTTAGTGGAATGTTATCTCAAAATAACCAATTCCATTCTACTCATTAGTAGAACCTTATTTCAAACAATTGAAGTATTTTTAGTCTACTTACTATTAAGTTCAATAAATTATATTTATTTCAATAAATTACATTTAGTTCAATAAATTATATTTATTTCAATAAATTACATTTAGTTCATTAAATTATATTTATTTCAATAAATTGCATTTAGTTCAATAAATTATATTTATTTCAATAAATTAGATTTAGTTCAATAAATTTGTAAAAACTTTATTTTTCTTGTTTATTTAAGTAGACCTACCTACATAAATATCCTCTGGTTTGCTTCTTGGTCCACAGAGCCAAAAATATTTGCTATTTGGCCGCTTTACAAAAAACGTTTGCTGACGGCTGCACTACATCGTCGTGCAGAAAGTCGCCGGTTCGAATCCCGCGCTATGCTACTCCCCTCGAATAATGATACAGGCATTTCTGCCTAGTATTCAGGTGCATAAGTATACCTAAGACTTTTATTCTTTAAAAAAATATGACATTGTCCTCCGCTCGTCTCACTTCGGTGTGCCATCTTATTCAGTACAACGTCGTTGCCATTGAGATTGCTGGTGGACAACGGCTTACTCATTAAAAAAAACTACGGCACAGCTTCGCTTTTCAACTAATTTGTCGTTGGTGTGGCGAGGGGATCATCGACTACGAGGCCCAGACCGACGACGATTAATTTTGTAATATTTTTACTGTCAATTATAATGGGTTCGAATCCCGAGCTAGAGCGCCCTTGAGGAGAGTATGCTGTCTAAACGGCGCTATATAAATTAACCTATTTTATTTATTCTTTAACAGTACATGATAGTAAAATTTTACTCGCACAATATCTGCTCTTCCCGATTCTGGACTATGCGGACGTCTGTTATTTGTATGTTACAACTCGACAAATTACAGCGTCTTCAAAATGTTTGTCTGAGATTTATTTTCAACCTAAGAAAGTATGATCATATATAACTTCATACCAGAAGGCATTGAACTGGTTGAATGTTAGAAATAGACGCCAAATTCACATACTGTCTCTATTGTATAATATCCTCAACTGTCCCGTCGCCCCCTATTATCTCACAGAAAATTTTCAGCGTCTTTCCGATCATGGATTAGCGCTACGCTCAAACAGAGATTGTCTATTGGCCTTTCCAGTTCACTGCTCCTCTTTTTTTACATCGTCCTTTACTGTCCATGCAGTGAGACTCTAGAATCAGTTACAAACCAATATAAAACTCGCTCCATCCTTGGCATGCTCTAAGAATACTGAAAAAACTCTAAATTTCTAGTCAGTAAAATAACGTTTTCCATTTCCGATTTTTCTTTTCCTTTGATGATATCTCACTTTATATGAAAAATAATGTTCGGGTGATTGTCCGTCTTTGTGGGGTTCGTGGGCATATGCTCACGTATGTGTTTATGGATTTCGTGGGGATGGGATAGTCATTTGAATGATTTATGCGACCACGTAACTTGCTTCATTTACTTTTGTCTCGATGGTTGGAAGATATTGCCGCCTGGCAATAAACCCGCCAGATTGTATTTGCAATAAAAGTGTTAAATAAATAAATGATCAAATTTCTTTTCGTTCTTACTTTATTTTTTTTGTACCGTCAAAAATTTCCGTCCAATAACGTTTGCTTTATGTCGCACCCTTCAATTAATCTAACCGAGCATTAGTCCTAACATGTCAAGTACCTAAGTCCCAACCACACCGGATGCTGTTTACATTATGGATGTATTTTGTACCATCTCTGGTGTTATTCCTTCAGTCGGTCTCGACTGCAGTGTAAACACGAATGCGAGCCGGACAAATGGGATAGCGTCTCTTGGATCCGGCCCGATTTAATTATAGGTCCAGAAATAATACCGGGAAGCTGTCATCGTATTCCAGGGTTGACAATCGGATAGTTGTATCGGTAGGGAGACCATGAAGAAGTACAATAAAAATAATAAAATAATAGTAATTTGTTTTTTTATCAAACACTGTTTATTCCACTTTTTGTAACGGTATACCACTACCGGTTTCAAGGCTTTCGCCTCATCATTGGTGGAGGACAAACAAGTTTTGTTTGTGCTATCTGATGATGAGGTGAAAATCTTGAAACCGGCAGTGTTATACCGTTACATAAAGTGGAATAAACAGTGTTTGATAAAAACAAATTACAAAGTTCTATAAGGTTTTTCGTATTTTACCGCTTGGTTTAACTTATGACAACGTTTTGAAAACGTTGCAGTTTTCATCTTTAGGGCATGTTCGCAGTCGACTTCTTCATAAGTGGATGCTCGCCCAGATAACGTTGACTTACAGCAGAGCCTCAACCGCAACGTGAGCGTATAGGCCCGTTCCGTCCCGTTACAATTACAATGTTTTTTTTTTAAATGGGCAATGCCCCCCAAACTAAGATGATTTGTGTCACCAAAATAAATACATTATGCAATTATATATTATAAATCAGCTGATAACTGCCTTTACAAAAAGTTGATTAAAGAGTGTTTGATAAAAACAAATTACAATGTCTTGAAACATCCACAATGTTAATGCCTTAACTATAAACAGTATTGTTAAATAAATCGTTTTCCTGAAAGTTATTACGTTTTATTTTTTAGATCATATTCAAACGCAAAATGGCACATTTTTCAGTATTTCAGCATTCTTGCTTGTTGTTGAACGTTGAATATTCTCGATCGAAACCTTGGTTTGGTCGTCATCAGTGGTAGTCGACCTTCCAGAGTGAACGAAATCTTTAACTATCGTATCACAATTACGGTTTATTTATTATATATTTTAGGCAATATGTTCAAAGTAACACATCGATCAATACGAGTAAGTCCCGGGACTAACTACTAAAACAACATTTGTTTGCAAAAACTCTTCTTTATTCATCAACATAGTCTTCTTCATTTCTATGCCAGCCGTGTAGAACGATTTATCTTTGGTTTCAAAATAGGCGTTAGTATCGGCAATCACTTCTTCATTGGAGCCAAATCTCTTTCCCTGGAGCATCTTTTTGAGGTCTGCGAACAGCCCATAGTCGCTGGGGGGCAAATCTGGTGAACACGGTGGGTGCGGAAGCAATTCGAAGCTCAACTCATGCAATTTGGCCATCGTTAC